>JAEAOA010000768.1:5412500-5642500 GCA_016746295.1 Potamilus streckersoni | reverse complement strand
GTGTCAATTTTGATTTTTTTTTTAAAGAGTGGCATCTTCTGTTCTTTTTAGGGCTAATCATGATATTTGACCCAAAAATGCATTGCAAATAAGGGCTATCCAGTGAGATTGCTGGTTACACAGCTCAGGGAGAAGTTTTTTGAATTTTAGGTTAGTAATCAATGGTTGAAGTATTTTTAAATTGGTAGTATTATCAATTATTACCATTAATGAATTAACATCAGAAAAGGCAAAGATATTTCACATGCAATATAAATATCGCTGTTAGTGTGGAGGTCAGAAGTATGGGTCACAGCAATCCGTTTCCAATATTTTTTTTTGGAAAGAAACTTCTTTGTCAATGGATGGATATTTGACTTTGAATCAGATTCACCAGTGTACATACTGCATTCTTTGGGCTGATAAATCCATCGCCAGAAGTCAAGATCACAGGTTGAATTGTTCATTTAAATTGTTAAGATCTGTATGAATCGGCAACATTGTATATTTCCATACATATTCATTATCAGATTGGTAAAATATTAGTAGAATGGGGTGGCTTAAATGTTAAATGCCACATCAAGATAACAACCTTTGTTTTGTTGTGTGATTCAGTGGATCAGCAATATGAACAATAAATTTATAGATTTTTATTTACTTCCTTGTGGCTACTGTCCAATTATAATTTCACACAAAATTTACAGCAGCAAAATATGGCTATCTTTATATCCTTGAGTACTTAGAATAGTAATGATCCCTTTTAATATTGTTGTACATGAGAGCCTTATAAGTGTATAAAATTGTAAAGTATGTAAAAGTCTCTATTATTAATTGTTTAGCTGAAACAGACCTCACAGTGACAAATGTGCACTTTATGGCACATTTTCCCATTGAAACTGTTTAAAAATATAAAAGCCATGTTTAAATAGATGCCATATGACAGTTTTACGGTTTCAAGCTGATGAAATGCTTGATTTAAGGAAGAGGTGTTATGTTATGTGAATGCTTCACAGGGTTTTGAAGTTATGATTGTACAATAAATTTTTTAGGATGTTGACCTCTGTAGAGACTCTTTCTACTGATGAGGATTCCAGTTCTGGGGATGAGTCTGACTTTGAGGAGATGGGGAAAAACTTGGAGAGCATGCTGTCCAACAAGAAGACTAGCTCAGAGGTAATATTAACAAAATGGGAACTTGGACTTTGTATATGAATGTGCTTTTTCTAAAAAAAAATATGTCCTTGGGTTTAAAGGATTTTACCTTTTTAGGTTTTGCTTTCCTTTTGTCTGTCATTTTAGCTTGATGAAAAATAAGGGAGTTGTAGTAACATCATTAGTGTTGATGTGTACACAGTATAATCAAGTACAGACCCACTGTACAGGGTTCCCGCGGGTCATGGAATCCTGGAAAAGTTTTGGAATTTAGAAAATAAATTTCAAGGGCCTTGAAAAGTTATGGAATTTGTCAAAACCTTGCTAAGTTTTGGAAAAGTCATGGAATTTCTGACAATGAAGTTAAAAAATTGATTACTCCAAATTTCAACGAGTACTGATTAAATAAAACACGATAAAATTACGATCGATAAATGGTTTCATTAAATATAACAAGAGTAAGTTCCCCTAACAGTAGTATCACGTGATTTCCGGTGTAGTTCGATTGGAAAATTCAAATGAACAGCCGCGCCGCTTTGAGCAATAACCGCTTGAAGGTCTGTCAAGAGGAAGCCAATTTCTTCCCAAAAAGTCTGTTATTTCTTCAATCTAAGGTACAAGGTAAGTACTAATTTGGTTTCATTTATATTTATCTCTTAATTTTGTATAACAAGAGTAAGTTCCCTAACAGTATATCTCACGTGATTTACTTTGTAGTTCCATAGGGAAATTAATGTTGTTTGCTGCACCATTTTGAGCAATTAGCACTTCACGATATATCAAAACGAAGTTAATTTCTTCCGAGAAAGTCACTTATTTTCTCGATCTAATGCACATGGTAAACACTAATTTTGGTTTCGTTTATATTTCTCTTTTTTTTCGGGTCTGTCGTAACATCTCATACGGCATAGTCATTCTTTTATTATGGCAGATGGTACAGTACGACCTCATTATAATTGTTATTGTAAATTTCATATTCTTATTTTGGGCAGTTACTTTACATTCATTTCAGAATATTAAAAAACTATAGTGTTCGTTCGGAAGCGGTTTTTAGATGACCAGCCAACCGTACTGAATAAAATTTAAGAGAACTGTTTTAATATTAGACCTGTCTTGGTCTCCCAATTAAATTCACCCGATTTTCCAAAACCCCAATAAAAATAAATATTTATAGTAAATAAATACTAGAATAGATCGTGTATTGAAGAAAGAAAAATATTTGAATTCAAAATTTAAAAAAAAAATTGCAAGAAGACTTCAGTCAAAATTCCAGTAATATTACAGTGTGGGAAATTTGACTTCCATTTTTCAGGAGGGTTGCCATGTTAGGATAAAACATATTTACTACCATTATATTTTTACTTTAATCAAACATTTTTCTGTATCTGGTAAACTTTGATGGCATTTTTAGTATTGTTGTTACTAGGATACTTAATGAATTTTTGTTAAAGTTAAAGAAAAGAATTGTCATTGTCTGAAAATTGTATTTTAATTTCAAATAACCAAGACTACATAATATTATATTAACTAAATCTTAGATTATAAGTCGGGCCAAAAGATTATAAAAATAATTACTTAATGAACATTGGACCGTTAGAAAACTCTGAATACATAATAAAATACACAATATCCCATAATGACAGCTAAATCTGAAAATCTTTCATTTTGTATTGTTTTAGGTTTAGTCCAACATGCCTGGTATGTGCACATTCAATAACAGATGGCTGACTAACCCAAGCTATGAAAAATGAGTGGAGAAGAATGCTTCAGACCCAAGGACTGCTAAATGCAGAGCTTGTAGCAAAATTATAGATATTGCAAATATGGGAGAAGCTGCCCTCAAAAGTCATTCCACCAGGAAGAAGCATGTGCAGAATTGTAAAACAATGAAATCTGCTCAGAACAACACACTCTCTGGTTTTATTTCACCTTTAGCCTCACCATCACCTAAAGGTACGCCAAAGCCTGCCCCAACATTAACGTCATATACATCATCAAATGATGTATTAAAGGCAGAAATTTTATGGACACTAAGGACAGTGAATACACACAGCTCCTTTAATTCCAATGAGGAAATTTCACAAGTTTTTTCACTGATGTTTCCAGACAGTGCAATTGCAAACAAATTCACTTGCGGTTATGACAAAACAAGTTATATTGCTATTCATGGCCTAGCCCCATACTTTACATCAACCTTAAAAGATAGCATACACAAGTGTGATGGATATGTCTTGCAGTTCGATGAAAGTTTGAATAAACAATTGCGCCAAAAACAATGTGACATTCATGTCAGATTTTGGGAACAGGGTGCAGAAAGAGTGCAGACAAGATTTTTAACATCTGAGTTTTTGGGACATGCCACTGCAGATGATCTTTTTGGCAAGTTGTGTCCAATCATCCAAGATCTTGGCACCAGGAACCTCCTACAAATTTCAATGGATGGACCTAATGTTAACTGGAAAACCTTTGACATGTTGATTGCAGAGATTAATCGTTTAAATCCTGGAAAGTCGTTGTTGCCAACAGGATCTTGCAGCCTGCATTTAATTCATAATGCTTTCAGGCATGGTTGCACTGCCACAGAGTGGAATCTGGAGGAGACACTAAGCAATCTCTATTACTTCTTTAAAGATTCTCCAGCCAGAATAGAGGACTATCAAAATCCATCTGGTAACAAGGAGCTGCCACCAAAATTCTGTAAGCACAGGTGGCTTGAGAATATCACAGTTGTAGAGAAAGTCATATCCCTCCTTCCATACCTAGCAACATATATTGAGTCGCTTAAAAGGCACCCAAAATTAAAATCATTTGAGAGTCTAAAGGAAGTGGTTAAGTCTCATCTCTTCATTCCTCAAGCACAGTTTTTCCTTTCAGTGGCTAGAGAGTTTGAGCCATTTTTACAGGAATTTCAAGGAGACACTCCATTGCTGCCTTTCCTTGCCGAAGACATTTTCAAAATGATCAGGGGTCTTATGGAGCGATTTGTAGCTCAAGATCATCTGGACCTTATCACAGAGGCATCAAAGCTCATAAAATTGGATCTAACAAATTGCAAACATCTTAAAGACCCTGCAATGATTGAAATTGGCTTTGTGACAAAGACTGATTGCAGACTTAAAAGAATCAGGGAAATTGACAGATAGGGACATTTTGGCATTCCATATTGATTGCAGGAAATTCCTCCAAGCTGCTGTCACAAAACTGCTGACAAAATCACCAGTGACTTTTGCACTTGTAAGACATATGACATGCTTAAACCCAGAGATGATGATGAAGGATATAAAGACAAGCATTCAGTCATTCCACTCACTGGTCAAAATTCTAGTCAACAATGGAAGAATAGATCCAAACCAATGTGATGCCCTGGCTAAAAACTACAAATCCTTTTTGGAAAATTGTTTGAAATCGGAAGACTGTGAAATTTGCTCAGTTCTCCAGACAGAAAGATCGCTTAGATTCATTTTTTCATTCCTTGATGGCAAACAAAAAGGAATATGCTGTCTTATGGCCAGTTGTAAAACACCTTCTAACTCTGTCTCATGGCCAGGCAGATGTTGAACAAGGATTCTCCATTAACAAAGAAGCCATAAGAGATAACCAAAAGCAGTTGTCTCTCATTTCAAGAAGAATCATTATTGATGGTATTCGGAGTGTAGGAGGCATTGTAAATGTAAATATTAGTAAAGAAATGTTAACTTATGTTTCAAATGCTAGACATGCATACAGACAGTACTTGGATGAGGAAAAGAAAAAGAGGGATGAGTGTGAGAGGAGCAGAAAACGAAAAGCAGATCTTGAGCTGGGTGACATCTTAAATAAAAGAATTAGATTAATGGATGACATCCAGCAATTGCTCAAATTAGCAGATGAAAATGCTGAACAAGCCGAAAAGGACAATAACCTAAGCCTGTTAACTGTGTCCAATTCTCTCCGAAAGACTGCAAAACTGAAACAAGAGTCACTAAAGGACATTGAAAAGGAGATAGAGCAGAAAAAGTTTGGCTTCTCTCTAAATAGAAGAAAGCAACTGGAAATGGAAAGTGACATGTTTTGTTAATATTGTAAATATGAACACATAGAAAAACTACATAGAATTGTTTCTTTTTTACTTTTGAATACAAATTACATTGAAAATTGGATTATAACATGAATTACTGCATGAAGTCAATGTGTGCAAACCCAGGTAAATTTAAAATGTACATATTAAAAATATTTGTTGTTGACTTTGTTATTTTCTTTGAAAGATGTCATTCTTTATATTCATTTTACTTGACAATGCAAGAGAGCGCGGTCCTTGAGTTTTGTTGAATGGCCCTGGAAAAGTTTTGGAAAAGTCATGGAATTTGTTTTGGTTAAGTCTGCAGGAACCCTGACTGTATCACAATTCTTTCTTCCTTGGGTTTTTGCCAAAAGGTTAGAGTGGGTTTCGTAGCACCAACATCATTATCTGTACATTCTTGCTTACTTTGTTTGGGTGCTGGTTTGCACCATTTCTGCATACTATTACTTTTGGAACCATGAAATTTGAAGAGATCCATCTTGTGTACTACTCCCTCATGACAAACATAGAGCAGAATGTCCCATATTTTACACTTAACTGATTGGGTAAATTTTGTGTTTGAAGTATATTTCTCAAGTTCTCATGATCTATTGTTATTATTTATCACATAATCAGAACACTTTGCCTACAGTGTGTGCAGTTTCATATTTTTGATATTATAGATGTGAACATGTAATTCTGATTGGTCCAAATAAGCCCATGAAATTATTGTGCAATATTTTCTTTACTGATTGGTGGTCCAAAAAAGCCCATTAAATTATTGTGCAGTATTCTCTTTACTGATTGGTGGTCAAAAAAAAAATCATTAAATTATTGTGCAGTATTCTCTTTACTGATTGGATGAGATCATGGGAAAAGTTTTTTAACTCCATCTTCTGGAATTTTTTGTTTTCATTGAACATTTTCGGCCACCATTGTTTGATTTGACTCCCAAAAGGGAATTGGGGAAAAATGGTCTCATCTGTTTCAGTATTGCCAATTTAGCCTCACAGGGTTTTGTTATGTCGTGTAAAACATATCATAACATGAAAAATGGCAAAACCCCAAGACAAGAACAATAAAAACAATTAAAACTACCAGTATTGCTTAGATGACAATGAGGGTGGGGGTGGATGGGCAGGAGCATGGAATCCACCCTTTATACTAGCTTGGTTTAAATGTGAACATACTGAAGTGAATAAACTCACCTTTGTTTACAGAAAAATGTAGACATAAACCAGTCTCCTCAACTGATAAATATGTGATGCAGGTCTGACTCGGAGAGAAATTTGTTTATGTCGTCTGTTCAATCAAATGTTCCAGATCAGATACTGCAAATATCCAGTCACAAATACATTACAGTAAATATGTGTATTTTTGCCCTCAGTAAAATTCTTTTCACAAAAATATTGCAACAATATAATGTTTAGTTGTGATGTGGAATTTCAACCCAAACACTGACTCTGTGTTGTGTAGGCCAACTTAAACTAGTATGGTGCACCTTATCAGACAATGTGATATCACACACATTGGATAATTTGTGTTGACAAATGTTTTGTCTTTGTAAAATGTTATGTTCATTTGAATGGACACTTGTTCTTTTATTTATAGTTATCAAAAATGTAGAATATACTTTTGCTATTTCAACTTTGTTTTGTACTATTTTTAACCACAATAAATGCAAGGTACAGCATCTTCAGAAAGAGTGAAATCATTTTTTCTTCTTTCTTTCTAACAAATTTCTACTGAAAAAAAAACTATGTGATAAAAGGAATCTCAAATGGGTCATGATTTAATATTAAATTTTGCAACTCTTTGAATAATATCCAGCTTTTGCTTGCCAGGGCTTGCAAAAGCTGGACATTATTCAACCGTTTCATCAATTCAGTTTTAAATTATTACCCATTTGAGATCCTCTATATCTGTATTATGTTCATATCTATTAGCACCATGTCCTAACAACAAAAGGTCACTGTGATGAACATTACTGGATTTAGTTAAGTTATGACCACATGGATTTTGCATCCTGGAATGGTGGAGCTTTTTGAAGGGATAGTGTACACCCTAATCATAAAAATAAGTCACAGTGACCAATAGTTTATGTTTCACTGACTTTGATTACTTTGCTTCAGACATTAAACAGGATCATTATCGTCATATAGGACCACACACAAAAAATGTCACTGACCTACATTTTACATAATATTTGCTTAGATTACATTTCTGCAATTAACCGATGATGATGGTACAGTTTATTTTGTTGTATACATACTATCCTACCTAAAATCAAGAAATTGATGAGAAGATGTATCTCGATGTTCGATACTTTCATATTGCAAATGTAGGTAGTTAAGCCCACATTATACACTTCACTAACTTGGGTTGAATTGTAGACTGAGACTGGGGCAGCAATGGACAAAGGTGGGAGCAGGATGGGTTTTCCCACTGGGGAGGGGAGATACAGGAGTCCTCTCCCTGGTATTTGTATAGAAATTAACACAGGGAATGAATCATTTTAGAGCATTCTGACCATAATGAAATTAAAACTTAATTGGTTCTTTTTCTTCATTTCATTTATTATATTAAGCCATAAAAAAGTGATTTATGAATTTAATTAATACAATACAGTTTTTCATTAGCACATAGGCACTTCACTTCTGATTCAAAACTTCCCCAAATATATATGGCATGTGTCCTTAGCTTTCACAAATCCATGTCACAAAGTAATTTGTGATAGCATGTATATCCAAGCTATCTGTAGCCCATCTAACATGATGGTGAAGAAGTGATTGTTTTGTACATTTGTGGCAGCTTCACATAGAATTCCTATGTATCACCTTGTGTTGTATATCTGAAGATGTAAAGTTGTCAGTTTTCTTTTCCATTTGCTTCAATATTGAGTCACCTGTTTCACTTTGCATTTTCAGTATCTGAATCAAATTACTATCACTGTTGTAATGACCTTGCAGTGCCAGTCCCAGGTGCACAAGAACTCTAACATTTCTCAGGATTGTGAGAAGCTGCTGCCTGTTGTTCTTCTTTACTTCTGTGTGTGTGGATGATAAGGTCTCTTCACTGTCTTTTGTTTGAGGTGGCAGTGTGATGTGTCTCTCTATGGCTTCTTTGTGGCATTCTGAGCACTAATGTTTTGTCAGCTGCAGAAGCCTTTTGATATGAAGCATTTGTCTGCCTTGGAATTAGAGATCTTCCCCTCTGCTATTGCCATTATGCATAGGAAGCAATGTGCCAGGTCTTGAGATAAAAGTATATAAACATGGCAAATACTAACAGTAAAAAAAATAGACTAGATGAACATCTTGTTTATGATATAGCATTATTTTATTAATGACGACAGCAAGGACAATGCATGTAAACATTTTAGAGCTTGTCGGAATATATTTAAAATGCGTAACAAGCTTTCTTTTATTTTTTTTATGAATTGAAACCTATTTTAATAGAAAAAAATCATAGATTTTACATGGATCAAACACAATGATATAGTTACATTTGTTGTGCTATGCTATGCACTATATATATGCATGTGTGTATGTGTGTGTTTATATACATAGACACAAAAACACACATACACACACACACACACATTGTAAATATTAAACATGATTACCTCATCATAGTGAAGCCAGGGATGGAGTTGAAACCATCTAGCTTTAAATGAATGGCATTCTTACTTCTTTATCCCAAAAGATCACTTAAGAAATTGAAGATGAACAGTTGATTCAGACTATTCATATTAATATAACAACTTATATAATGAATATTAATTTTAGATTGTTTTATCACATAAGAAATCAAAGTAATGTAAATTCTTTTATGTAAGGATAGAACTATTTTCCTTTTGTCTCCAAAACAAAGGGCAGGCAGTAGTCTTAATTAACAGAACAATGATATTTAATTCACCTTAATGTTATCTACTCTTGTGCATTAATCACTTCCATTTATCCAATAATTTGTCATCCATTGTTTAACACATCTCCTATGCATTGGCCATTTTCCAATGTCTACCATTATCCCCAAGGTGACAAATGACATATTTATGCATATTTCCTGTTTATTCATACTAGATAAATAGTGGATTTTAAGCATAGATTTTTTTTTATCTTGCTAAATTATTGGAGTGGCGGCTGCTGCCTGACCTCCAACACCAATGCTAAAAATGCAAAGTAAATGGCTTATTCTTAAAGTCAGGGCAAAATCCTATTGATTTTGTGGTCAAATATCAAGATCACTGTTACTGAAAGAAAAAAAAAAAAAATCTGCACAAAACTTCCCCACCACCTACAGTTACCAAATTTTGTTGATGGCTTGCACCTGGGTTAAGAAAGAATCCAGTAATTTGAGGGTTAGTAGGTTCAAGGTCAGGCTTACTGAGACTGAAAGAGGAAACATGGTTTCTGCACAGTTTTTCTTCATCAGTGCTTACCAGACTTTTTGGATAGCTTGCACATGGAGTAAGGAAAAACATTTTCATTGGAGTTGGAAGGCTCAGAGGTTATGACTGAAAGAATGAAAATGGTTTCTATTTAATGAAATTTCTGTCATGTAACAGAACCAAATGTTGTGGATGGCATGTACATGGGTATGGAATGTTGCTTCTGTCTTTTGGAATCAAAATTTAAAGGGGAAAGTCACTGCATATATTCCCTAATTAATGCCCTCACTCTAATTAACATCCCCCTCTTTTCTAAGAACAGAAAATTTAACCCAGGGGTGTTAATTCCCTTTGGTCACAAGTACAGCATACTGAGCCATCACAGTTCCTAGATAAGGAGCTAAACCCTATATTTACTTACAGATATATTGCTCATGTATAACATGTGTGGGCTATGAATAATGTCTACCTAGATCTACTGGCAAGGTCTTAATTGTTTTACTTATAATTTGCAACATACATTGTTAATCCTTATCTGTCAGTATATTGTAGACAGGTAGATATTGATCTATGCACTTTAAGCAAAAAATGTTATATTTTAAGTATTAACATAGGTACAATGTCAAAACAATGTAATAGTTTCTCAATTTAGGTATCTGTAAATTGCATGATGTTTGCATTAAGATTTTATCAACTTTGTTGCATACGGAAGCCAGAAATAAATGAGTGATTGACATTGAATAGATTTATATGTTTTCAGATCTGTATATGCTTATATTTCATACAGTTACACTTGGAACGAGAAGAAGCAGAGAGGAAAGAACTGCAGAGAATGCTGATGGGGGAGGAAAAGGATAAAAAGGCAAAGCCAAGTACCTCAGCCTCATTGGAGAAAGAGAGGGAAGAGGAATATTTGAGCATGGCAGGCATGGTAAGGTAGTGTGGAGGGGGGGGCTTATGTTCACAGTTGGGGGTGGGACAGCTCATATGTCCATTCTTTTTTCTGTGTGTGGGTGCCTCTCTTATCTGCAACAGTAAACAATGCCAAAGAGCAAGGCATGGTCAGTTACATTGTCATTCAGTGTCCTTGCAACACCTGCATAATGTAATGCCTCAGGGACCTTAAAGGATTTCAAGAAACCTTTGTGCTTTTGTGAATGACCTTGTAAATGCATAAATTATCTTGATTTTAAAAAAGTCTTTACTATGGCTTTTACAAAAGTATATGCACCATGCATATATAATGTAGAGGAATCAAACTGAGTAGGTATTTTTATATGTATGAATATGTTTTCATTCAGGAAGCATGTATGAGGCAAATAAACTCACTGGAATGATAGAAATCCTGTATAGTATAACCTTGTATTTTTGGGTGACCAATTAAGTTCTTTATGCCTCCAATTAATAATATACACATGTGAATATGACAAACTATATATATATATGATCTCTTTTAAGCTGGATCCAAATGCAAACTACACAGATATCTGCCATCACATAAGGAACTGGCAGATCTGGGTCTATGTTTGTTAGGAGTTATGAGTGAAACAAGCAACACGAAACCTTATATTCTGGTGAATTATAAGATGGAGGTTAGGGCCTATATTGTTTCCATTTTTACTTGACTTGAAAATGGGTATATACAGCTTTTTGTATTTTTGTGTCTGATAATAAGGTTATATTCTTGCTTCTTGTAGTTATATCTTTTGAAGGCCCTTTATAAAGAATATATTCTAATCGATATACTGATAAAATTACAGTGACACATTTTGGATTTTATTTGTTTTGACTTTTTATGGACAGACATATCCCTGTCATTTCATCCAAAGCAATTGATTCACAGCAATTTTCAGACACTGGATTCAGTAATCCATGACCATTCATTAAGATTTTACTTGCTAGGAAGAAAACTGCTCAGTGCTTTAATGATATCCATCTGGCTGGCAGGTATGAATGCTTTAGTTGATTTCAGTGTTTACCTCATTATTTGAGATGGTACTGCTTTTGAGTCATGTATCTTAATATGTAGATGTTCCACAAGGAGAACAGCGACATTCATACTTAAACAGGTCACTATGACCTATATTTTATACTCCATCACAGTAATCAAATTTTTTTTCTAACTCAGTTTCTAAAACTTTGCTTTTAAATATAATCATGCCACAATTTGCACTTTTATTGTTGATTAATCATAAATTTCTGCAGAGACAATAAGCCCAGAAGCAGTCTATGTTTAACATCAATGTACAGTATTTAGACTGCATTATTCATTGGCCCAACATAGTGTGCATTTAACATTAGGGTCAACTGTTTCAAATCATACATGGAATAATCATATACCCAGAAGTATTGTATGATTAGCAAAGGGTAGTTTTTAGAAAATGAACATAATAGTATTTGTAGGTCTAGAATTAGCATATGATTAATTTCAATGTACAGTATTTACAACGGAACAGGCAGTGTTCATAGTCCCAGAAGTCATGTATAATTAACATCAGTCAGGGTTCCTGCAGGTCATGGAATCCTGGAAAAGTTTTGGAATTTAAAATTGTTTTTTTAAGGGCCTTGAAACGTTATGGAATTTATCAAAACCTTGCAAAGTTTTGGAAAAGTCATGTCATTTGTGACAGTGGAATTAAAAAAATTGATTACTTCAAATTTCATAGTGCACTGAGAATCAATAATATAAAATTATAAAATTACAATCGATAAATGGTTTCAATTTATATAACAAGAGTAAGTTCCCCTAATGGAAGTATCATGTGATTTCTGGTGTAGTTCATTAAATAAAAGAAAGCCACTGGAAAGTAATGTGTTTTGTTAATATTGTAAATAGGAACACATACAAAAACTACATAGAATTGTTTCCTTTTTTCTTTTGAATACAAATTACATTGATAATTGGATTATGACATGAATTACTACATAAAGTAAAAGTGTGCTAGCCGAGGTAAATTTAAAATGTACATATTAAAAATATTTGTTGTTAACTTATTTGTTATTGTAGATTGAAAGATGGCATTCTTTATATTCATTTACTTGACAATGCAATATAGCGCGGTCCTTGAGTTTTATGAAATAGCCTTGGAAAAGTTTTGGAAAAGTCATGGAATTTGTTTTGTTAAGTCTGCAGGAACCATGATCAGTGTACAGTATTCTGAAGTGAACATAAAGTACTCATAGTTCAAGAAGAAGTGTATAATTAATATCATTGTACATTATTTAGATGTGACCATGCATAGAACCTGGAGTAGTTTATAAGTAACATCAGTGTGCATTACTTGGAAGCAGACATGAGGTATTTCATGGCAATTTCCATGTGTACAATGAATTTCTTAACCCTTTCATCACTAAGTGACTTTGTTGGCATAGAGTCCTCAACACTAAATAACTTTGGAATTGTAAAGCAAAATGACTTGTGGACTTTGAAACAACATAACTTTGCCAATGTTAAAGATATCTGCCTAGATTAGGTGTCAAAATCAAGTTTAAAAATCAAATTTTATGACTAATTCAATAAAATGTGCATATCTATTACAACTGTTAAAATGCAGGTACAAACAGGTAACAACAGGTAAAATACAATTATTTTATTACCTCTTAGAAAACTTAGAATGTTCTCAAAACATGTTCAATTGACCCTAGATGTACTAGTGAATAATCACAGTAGCAACACAAGTCTTTCTTTCATGGTGTCCATAATATATAAAATTCTATAAAATGAACCAAAATGATCTCCAAGGTGAGATCTGTCCACACACCTAAGTGACATATATCGCCTTTGCCACGTTTGATCGTCACATTGAAGTTCGTTAAACGGACAATTTTTCCAAAAACTTCATCTGAATAGAATATTTGAAAATAATCCGAAGCTTCCTGAAGCCATATAACTCTCAGGTGTGCCCAACTCTGTCAGAAAACTGAAACAAATCTCTTTGGTTTTCGGGCTTCGTCCAAAAAAAAAACATGTGGAGCGTACAATTCCTCTGGTTCAAAACCTTCAAAGTCATCTTCATCGTCATCACTGTCACCCACAAGTGCATTCCATTGTCTCTCCATACATCTTTTCTCATTGTCAAACAAATTTATCAGGTCAAAATTATTTAAATCCTCCGAAAACTCTCCTCTAAAAAAATCCTTCAAATGCCGCCATTTTGGATACAAATTTCAGCATTCGGAAAACACGTTAAAAGATCCTACTTTGTTCGTTATTTCTAGTTGTATACAAGCTAAACTCACGAGATAATCCAAATATAACATCTACATTACCAGATGGAAGTTATTAGAGGTACCCCGAAAGATATTTAGTCGGGTACTATAACGTTAACAAAGAACACTGCCCCAGACCGAAAACTCGGTCCATAGTGTTGACGGATTTACTTCCCCTGGACCGCATATGTGGTTTGCCGTGATGAAAGGGTTAAGTATAATGGAGGATTTCACATGTCATATGGAAAATGTTTTGAGTAGCATGAATGATTTCATGAGTAGTTTGAAACATGACTAGCTTGAAGGCTTTCATGAGTAGACTGGAAAAGGTGATGAGTAGCATGAATGATTTCATGAGTAGACTGGAAAAGGTGATGAGTAGCATGAATGATTTCATGAGTAGACTGGAAAAGGTGATGAGTAGCATGAATGATTTCATGAGTAGACTGGAAAAGGTGATGAGTAGCATGAATGAATTCATGAGTAGACTGGAAAAGGTGATGAGTAGCATGAGTGATGAGTAGCATGAATGATTTCATGAGTAGACTGGAAAAGGTGATGAATAGCATGAATGATTTAATGAGTAGACTGGAAAAGGTGATGAGTAGCATGAATGAATTCATGGGTAGACTGGAAAAGGTGATGAGTAGCATGAATGAATTCATGAGTAGACTGGAAAAGGTGATGAGTAGCATGAGTGATGAGTAGCATGAATGATTTCATGAGTAGACTGGAAAAGGTGATGAATAGCATGAATGATTTAATGAGTAGACTGGAAAAGGTGATGAGTAGCATGAATGAATTCATGAGTAGACTGGAAAAGGTGATGAATAGCATGAATGATTTAATGAGTAGACTGGAAAAGGTGATGAGTAGCATGAATGAATTCATGAGTAGACTGGAAAAGGTGATGAATAGCATGAATGAATTCATGAGTAGACTGGAAAAGGTGATGAATAGCATGAATGATTTAATGAGTAGACTGGAAAAGGTGATGAATAGCATGAATGATTTAATGAGTAGATTGGAAAAGGTGATGAGTAGCATGAATGATTTCATGAGTAGACTGGAAAAGGTGATGAATAGCATGAATGATTTAATGAGTAGATTGGAAAAGGTGATGAGTAGCATGAATGATTTCATGAGTAGATTGGAAAAGGTGATGAATAGCATGAATGATTTAATGAGTAGACTGGAAAAGGTGATGAGTAGCATGATAATGTCTTGAGTAGCATGAATGATTTCATGAGTATTATGAAAAAAATCATGAGTATCATCAAAGATTTCATGAGTAGCATGGATGTGTGATGAGTATCATGAAGGATTTTATGAGTAGAACAAACAACATGAACTCTGATTTGTCATTGCATTGCATGTTGGCTTATTGTTGAAGATTATCCCATGGTATATATATTTACAAATATGATAATTGCTGAATTCACTATTTTTTTCAGACTGGTAAAAAGTTGAAGATTACGCGGACATTCCGAGATGACAGTGGGAGAGAATTTACAAGAACAGAATGGGTTCAGAAACCTGCTGTGATTAGTACTTATGTTCGAATCAGAAAATCTAAAGATCAAAGTTTTATGTAAGAAAACAATTTTTTTAACAAGTACTATTATTTCATTGTGACATTAAAATGGCATCAACTCTTATCATTAATTCATCACCTGTATTAGAGAATGGGTTTCAAAAGAATGCCTCAAATCTCATATTTTTAATTTTATTTCTCATTGCTTACATGATTTGCATGGATGGAAAATATATTTTGGGTTTTTTTTAATCTTACTAGAGTTTTGTTAGCTCATCTGGTTGTAATGTAAAGTGAGCTTATGGTATGGTACTGCATCATCCTCTGTCCTTCATCTATCATGTGTCAGTCAACAACTGCTATTGCAATATCTTCACAGAAACCACTAAACTGGTTTCAACCAGAGCTGACTGACTATATCTTGTTAGGAGATTAGAACGAATGGTGATCCACCATTAAATATGGAAAGTATTGTGGACATAGATGCTAAAATTTGACCTTTGGCCAAATTGACAAATAATACCATAGCGGGAACAGCTTTCAGATTTATACAAAATGCCACTCAACATAGACATGGCTGACTTTACGAAAATTAATAGAAAAAGTAATTGAAAATACTTCAAAAGACAGCTACACAGAATTAGGCAAACATTAACAGAAAGCACCCTGGTGTAAGGGCCTTTGAATATAAGACCAGTGATGCTTATGTTCTCTGAAATATTGATAAAGATTTGAAAAAAAGGCTTGAAAGTGCATTTTTAAAAATGATATGTATTCAACAACATTTGGAGATCCTGTTGAGCCAGATTTCATGGCCAACTAGATCTGCATTTAGCTATTGTTATAACTCTGTATTCCTAAAGTAAACAAAACCAACAAGTTTTGTAAAACTTTACAATAATTTCATTCCCTAAGTTATAAAATGAAAATTTAAGATGAACTTACAATATTGTCTATTAAATTCAAAACTAATCCAGAATAGTTCTATGACTAGTCCAGAAAAATAGTGTTCCTAATCCAGAATGTGCTGATATACAAACAGTCATGATGTATTGTATTGTCCAGAACTCCTTTGAATACATTCATAATAATCACAGAATAAACTTTTAGTCCAAATTCAATGAACACTTTGTAATTCAAATGAATAATCTAAACAAATGAATCCTCTCATATTATATCTAAACACAAGATTAAATACATTAACAAGAACAAAGTAAATAGGAATGAATTAATTGTCCACTTCTTCATCATGATGTACATCCATTGACTCTACATTACAGTATTTTGCAAGTTGAGCCATGTCACAATACCTACCACATGACATATTTCACAATACATCCCCACATTTCACCAGCCCCCACCTGACTTTATCATCCAATAGGAAACTACCCCAACATTTTAAAAGGTTAATTATTAAGACTAAGTTGAAAACTCTTCAGCAACCTATTTATAGCTCATTGCAATCTATGGTTATGAACCAAAAGTTAATGACTATATATATATATATATATATATATATATATATATATATATATATATATATATATATATATATATATATATATATATATATTAAAATACTAATATATGCAGTCATAGCAAGGTGATATATACAGGTGATGTTTGCTATATGCTTTCATTTTATGAAGATAAAACTTTTAATTTGTGCTCATTTTTACACAATTGCTGGCATCATGTGGCTTTTACACAACAATCAACAATTATATGTGTTATTTTATTTTTTAAATATGCATATATAATCATTACTTGAAAACCTTGAGGCATAATCTGCCCAAAAACTTCCTTTATTCTGTTGTATCCAGTGCCGATTGTCAGTTAAATTTATTGAGATCTGACCAGAATATTCATAGGTTGTTATATGGATCATTTGAGTGCTTGATATAGACATATTTTGATGAGTCAACCCAAATGCTCAATGGATGTATATTATTTTGGTCAGATATTGCATCTCAGTGAAACAGTATCAATGTATAAGCTGGGTTAAAACTTGTAGACAAACTTTCCACATAGTTTTTGCTTGGCAGAATAAAAATAATGAACAGATACATATATTTAGGAACAGAAAAAAACAAACACCAGAATTACAAATAATTTTTATGTGTCCAGATACATGAGTCAGTGATGGTAGCTGAAGTTTATTAAATAAAATGAAAAAAAGATTTATAAGACATTTTTCTCCTGGGTAATTTTTTGCATGTTACCTCACCTATTTTTGCAGGAAAACTATGTACAATATTTGTGTTTCTTAGCATTTACTTATCAGATTTATGCCAATTTTAAAATATTTATTTCCAGAAAGCAATTTGCAACAATGGATGAACAGATGAAAGAAGAAATGAGAAAGGAAAGAAGAAGGTATTTCACACAAGAATTTAATAAATTGTCCTTTTGGATTTACATTTGTAAATGCACAGAGTACATTGATTTACTGAAAATGATATGTTTGATATAAAACTATAGAAGACATTTGCAGACAGTTGACTTCACTGAAGGGAGATTATTCAGATTGGCAAGTATCTTTAATGTGATTCCTTTGCTAAATAAAATTCTCACACGCTCTTAATTCAGCTAATGTCTGTGTTGGATACTATATGATATGTCTCCATCTGTAAACTTTTGCCTTTAGTTTTATAAATTTTACTTATTTTAGATTACAAGAGCAGCTAAGACGCATAAAAAGAAATGAAGAAAAAGAAAAGAATGCTCCACCACCAGAGAAGAAGAAAAAGAAAAAGAAAGAAACAGCACTGCTGAAAGTGAAGGTTTGTTTTGTAAAATAGTGTAATTTTGTTAATAATGTAAATTGGATAATGAATCAGTGTGTAAATTTGTGTCATACATCGGGGGAATGTTGCTGATATCTAAAAGTGTATGAATGCAAAATAACCAAATTTTAGATGGTCTGATCCTTTTTCTTTTTTTTATTTCCATTCAATACTTAACAAGTGATAAAAAGAAGCAGCTTTAATATGATTACACATTAGTATCCAGGATTTTTAGATATCCCTTGTCCATCTCTCTATTTGCTTATATCTTTTCTCATTCTAAATTCACCGATGTCAGAGGATGAGCTACCCATATCATATCTATCTGCAAGTGAGCTAGTTATTGGCCCTTTGTTCTACAGGAAAGAGTTGATGATAAGGTTTAAATGCTAACAGTTGCATTTACAGTGACATTTTTAATAAATATTTATATAGTTTTATCAAACTTTACATAATGAGTCATTGCAGGAGGACACAGAACAGGAATTTGCTCTTGGTTCAAATGGTAGAAGGAGAAAAGGGAATAAAATAATGGAATTAAGGCTGATTTAAAGTTATAGTTTGAATCCCAATCATTGTTATCATTGTGGTATGAAATACTAAGGAATTCTTTTATTTGGGAATTTTTAAAAATGGAACAAGATAATAAAACCTTGACATTTTTTATGTTCTTAACAGATGAAGTGTGGGGCATGTGGACAGATTGGACACATGCGAACAAACAAGGAATGTCCTATGTACAACAAGACTCCAGGCAGCATAGCACCAGTACAGGTTGCTATGACAATGGAAGAGGAGGAGGAGGAAGAGAAGACACTCTTGAAAGCAGATGACCATGAACTAATCAATGTGGAGGGCACAAGAATTAGGCTTAGCAAAACTATTGTGGAACAGTGAGTTAAAGTTTCTCAAACCTGCATATTCCTTTTAAATAAGATTCTTATTTCAGTTGTTAGCATTTAAATATGTGCAATTGAGTCATGAAAGGAACTAAATTGTGCAAGTTACACATTTCAACATTTAAAGGTTTATCAATGTAGTAAAGATTCTAATTTCTTGAAATAGGGATTCAGCCATTTAAAAATGAATTATATTCATCAAGCTATCAGCTGATGTATTATACCTTACAGCATATATTAGGCATGTAGAACCTATGGCCCACAAGCTGCAAACTATCTGTGAACTGATTTTATCTGATTACATTTACACAATATGGGTGCATTTAAATATCATTTCACTATGTAGCACAATTTTTGTTACAGGGTAGTATATTTACAGTGTTATTTCATAATTCCTTATGCCTAAAAAGTATAGAAAATTGATATTATTTCCCACAAAACTTTGCTTCTGTGACCAAGACAGTGATATTTTGAAATTTACCTATTTCCAAGGAGAAAACGGTTGAATTTGTATCTTTTTGTTCACATAAAGTCAGAAAAAACAACATATGAATCAAAATTGACATGTATTTATAGAAAATTGCTATTATTCCCCACAAAACTTTGCTTCTGTGACCAGGACAGTGATATTTTGAAATTTACCTATTTCCAAGGAGAAAACGGGTGAATTTGTATCTTTTTGTTCACATAAAGTCAGAAAAAACAACATATGAATCAAAATTAACACGTATCTATACTAAAGTAATACAAAAATGACTGCAAAAGATTTAGAAGTGAGTAGTTTTTCGATGTTTACAATTATACTGTAAACTACTTTTACAAATCAGCCCCCAAATGTAGTCTCTCTACATGTTCTCATTAAACTGTCACTGGTAGTGGCATTCAAAGTCCAGTATATCCTGTTGAAAGCACTAACCTTGCTCCTCCGAGTCTGAGTATGATCCCATGTTCTCCTTGAATTTATAAAGATGAGAATCAAGAATATTTACTTTGAGGGACTTCCTGCAGCCCATTTTGCCATAGTTCTTACCAGAGTCTCAACCAGCTCTACATAGTTTTCGGCCTTGTGATTGCCCTTGAAGCCCAGAAGTACTCTATCAAAGCTGTTCCAAGCCACCTTTCTCCTTACTTGTGAACTTGGGGAATTCATTGCACTCCATGATCTTCATTATCTGTGGTCTGACAAAGACACCTGCTTTGACCTTTGCCTCAGGGAAGAAGTCTTGAAGGTACTTGAAGGCTGCCAACTTCTTATCAAGAGCTCTGACAAATTGTTTCATAAGGCCCAATTTGATGTGTACTTGTTGCATCAGCACTTTACGGGGGTCAACTAGTGGCTCCCAATTGATGTTGTCCTTCCCCACAGAGAACTTGATCCAATGTGGCCAGTCCTGCCTGTCGTAGTGTGTCTTGGGGTCCCTGCTGTCCCAAAGGCAAAAATAGCATGGAAAATTTGGTAAAACCACCTTGGAGATGTATCTGGAATGCCACCATTTTGAAGTCTCCACAGACCTTCCATCATACTTCAAGGCATCTAGCAAGGTCTTGATGCTTCATTGAGGTGCACCAAGTGAGCCAGGAGAATAGATGGTTACTTGTTCCCATTATGGAGCAGCATGGCCTTGAGGCTCCTGGATGAGCTGTCATTGAAGAGGCACCACTCATTCTAGTTACAGACGATTCCTATTGCTTCGAACAGACTGGTCACATTGTGGCAGAAACAGAGCCTATCTTGAAGATGAAGAAGCTGGATAAAGCTTGGTGACGCTTTCTCTGATCTGTGACTTGCACACTTTCATCCAACAAGATCCACTGCTTGAGCCTAGATGTTGAAAGCTCGGCATTGGTGAGACTAAGGTCTCTGATCAAGTCTATGAGTTTTTTTTGGTTGGAGTAATATTAATTTTCTGTCCTCAGCTCTGCCTCTAAAATTGTCATCGGTATGTACATATTCCAAGCTCTCTGACATGCTGCTCTCCTCTTAAGATGGCCGCTGTCCGGATGAGTGGGTATGAGGGGCTCAGGGCTGTGGGGCGATGGATGAAGGAAGATCTGGATATGTGATTTTAGCAGGTGCATTCTTGCCAATCCGAAATTTGGAAGGGTCCACCATGCAGAAGTAGCAGTTGTTTGAGTGGTCAGTGGGTTCCCATCAAATCCATGGGATAGCAAACTTCATGGCTGTCTTGTCCCCCTCTGTACCATCCTACAAAAATACACTTATTTCACCCATGACCCATGTGTAAGAGATCCTCGAAACATTTTTTTATAAAAATTTTTTCAATAACACTAAAATTTGTAAAACATTCTAAAATTAAAACCTTTTACAATTTAAAATTTTTTAACAGATTTAATAACATAAAATTCCAAGCAAAAATTGTCCATCTTACCTCCCAGAGTTGTTTTTGCAGTGCTCACAGGTGAAATGAGGTGCCCAAGGTTCTTGATCCCCAACAGGCATGCTGAAATGTGCCTTGTACGCCTCACACATCTTAACAGATGCTTCCATGGAGTATTTTTTCACTCTTGATAAATTGACTGCAGACAGAGCAAAATGTGTTTGCCAGATGCTTGCAGCCTATTGGTACCATCTCATAAAAATGCAGATATATATCCACTTAGGCAGCGGGAACTAAACTGAACTGGTTGGATTATGGCCCCTGTATTTATACTACTACTTATATTACTGGAAGGTTCTAAAAGTTCTAGATCTTACTCCAAGTTTACTCAGCACTGAATCTATCTGGAATGGTCTGGAAAATAGATAAATTTCAAAATATGACTATCCTGGTCACAAAAGCACAGTTTGTGGGGAATAATAGCCATTTTCTACACTTTTCAGGCATAAGCAATTAGGAAATACTTACTACCCAAGAACAAAAAAAAATTGTTACAATGTATTATGCAGCCCACATACTTGAGGAAGTTCTACATGCCTGATGTACATGATGCCAGATATTGATTGCACATATTTGTATGCTCCTGATATAATTAATTAATATACTGCTTTTATGGAAACTTTTGATAATTGAAGACAGAAGGATTGGCCATGTGCCCATTTGCTTGTTCAGCCATAATTTTGTTATGGTTACCAAAATTTTTGGGAGACTTTGCCCAAGTATATATAATGACTAGATGGTGAGAAGTATCATAGCCATGCCCCTGCCTCAGAATCAAAAAGACATCAAGCCTTGTCTAGAGTATAACTCTCAATGAGTAGACAATGTGTCATGCCATTGCCCTGCCTCAGGATTAAAAAGACATCAAGCCTTGTCCAGAGTATAACTCTCATTGAGTAAACAGTATAACATGCCATGATCCCTGCTGCAATATCAAAGTCACAGTGACAGAAAATATAAATTTGTGACTTCTGCTTTGTCTTGGGTGTAACTTATGAGCTTCTGATGTTGTTCTAGTGAAACTTTAGCACAGTCAGAATGAATTATAATTTACTCACAAGCTAGATCAGTCAGATTCTATTTAACTTAGTTCCTTGAATTTTTTTTAACTTCCAAGTTCCACTAGGTTACTTCTAAGATAACCAATTTTTGATGCATAAAAATTAACTGCTTCAAATCTTGGCATGTAGTCATTTCATTATTTCTTGATATATTTTGGCTGAGTTGAAGCATTCTGTTATTTAGTAATTTTTTAAATATTTTAATAAGATAAGTTTAACAATAAACAGTAATAATACATGCTGCATTCAACTGTATATGATGGCTCCATTATTGCTTATACAGTTGACATAGATCCATTATTGCATAATACCCCTATATTAAGAGTCTATTTGTAATTTAGTGTAATAGCCACAGTAATTTGGTAGGCAGAGCATCAGAATTGTAATCCAAGTATGATAGCTTTCATACCTGCTCAGGTGAGCCTGGGTTGTCATTATCATTGCATCCTTGGGAAGGGCACTTAGCTCCATTTTCTTCTGCATGTTGTAGTCAATAGTGTGTTAAAAGTGCTTTTAAAACTAACAAAAACAAAAATTATGGTCTATCTTCAACCATTTTATAATATGTAAACAGTGTTCATTTAAGAAATTATTTTGTTATATCCCATGCTAACAAAGGTTGGAGTGATAAACTAGAATTAGCTTGTGCTACCATTCAGTCATCATACATTTGTTTATTCAGTATTTCCTGAACCCTTTTAGATAGCTTCATAAAATGTGGCATGCTTTTTTTATCATGACTAGACAGTGTATTGTGTAAAAATAAGGTGTCTAAGAATTATTCCCAATGTTAATTTTTAACAAAATGTGTCCATCTATCCTTCACACTTTTGTTTGATTTATATCTCCAGAAGGGCATGAGATATTTTACATTGGTTTCATGACAAGAATTTGTATGGGTCATATAATTTTTGGCTTGGGCATATAACTTTTAGAGTTATCTCCCCATTTTGAAAACTTGTATATTTACACTTATGGTGTAGGTGTGGGGCATTGTATTTCAAGGGCATAACTGACAGATCTAGTTAATCTTATTGGCAGTGCTGAGCAGATGAAGAGGAAGTCTTTGGTTCTTAAGTTCCCAAAACAGGCCATGGAAACAAAGAAAAGAAGAAAGGCTGGCACAACAATTCATTGTGACTATCTCAAAGTAAGTATTCCATGTATAGTAAGTAACTCTGTATTATTTCATCAAATCATTTGATTGTTATGTACTTTGACAAAATTTGTAACTTGTGTAGTTTTGCAACCTGTTCATTTGGTTGGTGAATTAGACTCTTACGGTTCAAATTTGAGTTGTAATTTTTCCATCAATATTAAATTTACACTATAGCAGATCTTTGTACTTAGCTTAGTTCTGGAAATCTTAAGCATATTTTATGCAGTTTGGTGTATGCACTGTGTGTTGTGACTTATATGTGCCTTATATGTGTTTTTGTTGCATCAGCTCCATTTTGGATAACGCTAAGGTGGCCTAGTGCTTAGAGCAACCACCTCATGTGGCAGGTCAATGGTTCGAACCCCAGTCAAGTCATACAAAGACTTGTAAAAATGGTACTAACAGCTGCCTCACCTAGCACTCAGCATTAAGAGGTTAGTGTTAGGACTAATTGGCCTGGTGTCAGGATAATGTGGCTGGGTGGGACCTGATGCTACATGTATGTGGCATGATTTCCCTTTGCTAGACATCACTATTAACTGCCACACTGCAAGCATCATAGTGATATGATTGAAAAATTTGTAAAGCTATGAAACACACACATCATTTTGCATAGATTTATTCCTGTGTTAAAATCCTTCTTAGATAAATTCCCCCCTCCTACATCATCAGCCATACTTACATAACACAAAATTCTACATACAAAAAGATGAAGAACCAATCACCTGAGTGTGTTACTTGCATTTGCAATAAAGCACTTTCTAATAGATTGTTACAATCTCCAACCTAAATATGATTATTACTGCAATGTTCAGGACATGAAGGAGCTTTTTGATACAGTAAACATGAGGTGCATTTAAATTTCTTGAAGGAATTATACATTTATTCTATAATATAGCTATTGTGCTATCTCTTTGAGTATTTTTTTTCCAACATGTCATTCATCATATGTACCTATATTTATCCAGTTAATCTTTGATATACACCATTTACATTCCCCATTGATTGGGAACTTTCATATATGACCCTCACAATCTCATAATTATTTTATTGTTTGGTTTTATTATTACTGGTCGCTGATGAAAAATAGCTGTAAATTAATATGTAACTGTTTCTAACTAGCTGGTGTGCCATTAAACTACAGTCAACCAGTCAGTCAGTTGTAAAGATTTAGGGCCCTTGACAATTAGATTAGTATATTTTATTTAAAATTATGGATATTTGATCTCAGAAGTCAGTAGAATTCAGAATTAAAGTTAAAAAAATAATGACAGAATTTAAATATATATCAGGTTGACATATCATATTAACTAATTTATGCATCAGTAAAGTTTACACAAACACAAACGAATTAAAGTGTCATTGCCAGACTTACACTCAAAAACTTCCAGAGCCTAAATTATCAGTATGTTTGTACTTTTTAATACTTCAACATTACAATTTTAAATGTCACCAGAAATTTCATTATTAATAGCACTTGGCGGTAACTGACTGTATGCTTTTTGTACTAATAAACACACAGGCACACTGCAGTTGCATTTTCCCATAACAATATATCAGGCTTCAGTCATGCAGCTGGCTCATTTCTATGGTTTTTTGTGGAGAAGAAAAATAAAAAGCACAAATTATTATTAAAGGCTATCACTCCATGATTTCCAACCTTCAGACGTTATTATAGGGCTGATATTATTCATGACAAGGCTCTCTCTGACTTGACTGCTAATTTCGATCTGATGAAGGAGGGAAAATAGGACATCTCCTGCCTAACCCTCAAGTTATGGTAATTTGTTATGCATATTTGAGGGCCTCACAGAATCAGATTCACTTAATGAAGATATCAGCACATGAAATTAAAGTTGCATCTGCACATCTTGCATTCAAATGCACTCATTTAATTCAAGACATTATTGAGGCTGTCAGCTGGCACACTCAGTTGGATTTCTCCAGCATTTGCCATTGAGATTTGTCCTAAAAGATAAGTGAACTAAAGCTTCATGGAAATTTCATGTTGCTCAGTACCTATGGTTCTTTTTTGCTGTCTCGTTGTCAGTAGATTGGTCTTATTCATATCAGGATTTCTTTTATGTACACCACTCGGTTACTACATCCTAGACTAGATGCTCTTGCATATCCTTTGCCTATTTTCCATTCAGTATTTTGATTGCATAATGCATTTAATGGAGAAACAAAAATGTAAATGCTTCTCCAAATATACTTGATCACATTACAACCATACCTTGCCACAAATGTAAGCATACTCATTGTCTCAGTTGTGTATCAGTAAATCTTATATGGGTAGACACCCAGCAAATGCAGGGGAGGTAATTATAATATCATGTGTAATGTAGTTATTAAAGATTTCTTGGAGAAACATACTTTATTATCAAAATTTTCCTATTTTTCTCATCTGCATCTTTTATATTGAATGAAGATGCAGCAAAATTAAAATTTAAATATACTTTATATGGTCTTAAACTTCCAAGACCATTTTCCTGGTAGTTTTCTAGTCCTCAAGATTAGTTTTATATGTAAAGTATTTTTTGATGAAACTTCTCTTGTTTCAAGTTACTCTTATAAACGTTATGACAGACAACGTTTCAGAATTTAAATCTTTAGGAACTCCTTACTTTTTGGTTTTATTTACTTTTATTCAGATTGCTAGACAACTCTGGCCATTGGTTTAATGATGTCACTCCATCTGTCCATTCATTTTATATCAGCACTGGTTAACACTGCACATTTGACATCAGCACTGGTTAACACTGCATTTTGCAGATAATACGTATAGCCTGTGTCATTAGCAATACAACAAAAAGACAAAATCAGGTGACTGTTCTGTATTTTCAGCTGCAGTAATCTCTGTTAAATTTTACATTTAGCATATTGTTTTTAGACCATATTGCTTGAAGGTCTGGAACTTGATATTTAGATGCATTACAAGGAGTGCTATAATCATAAGACAAAACTAGATCACTTTAACCTATTTTGTATTCATGATATACTTTAAGTTGTGCACTTACCCAAGTTTCTCAGAATCCTGGTCTGAAACATGTAAGCCGAGTAAATGAGACAAGCCAGTTACATGTTTTCTAGTGTCTCAGGAGTTATACTTAGTGAATTCACCATGTTAACAAAAATGGGTAGACTGATAGGTAACAAAACAACTTAAGACAGATTCTCTGTATTGTATTTCTACTCATTTCAGAAACCACGTCAGTCATCGCACAGGAGGAGGGCTGATCCTGCCATTACACTCAACACCTTATTTGAACATATTCTGAATGAGATGAGAGACATGCCAAACGTAAGCCAAATTGTCATATTCTGTGGGGAAGCAAAACTAAATTACACTCATTGCAAGATGGCTGTACTCACTATTAATTTGATAAACATAAGAGTTTATTGTTTTAAATGTCCAGTCAACACTCTTGGAAATATAAATTTTAAAATCATTCAGGTATAATTGTCTTTGTCTTAGATTTAGTCTCAACTTCATTATTTGATAAATTTGTATGTCTTATAAAGGTTCTCATAATAATTGTACTGAAGATAACCAATTTGGACACTGGAAGGAATATAGGAGCTGAAACAAAACCTTTTAACCAGTTTGCCTTTTGCTTATCTGTTGCTTTTAACTTCATGCTTTACAGAATCTTTTGATATGTTGAAATTGTACTGTAAGTCTTAGGAAGCCAATACAATTGGCTTGGGATGGCATAGTGATACTGTGTTCATTGGTGGTAAATTGGAAGACCATAGGAAAGATTTGTAACTGTATGATGATTATGATAGTTCATATTCTCTCCCAAATTTTTCTGGTAAATTGTTTAAAAACTATACACTCTTTACTTGGCATCTTGATATGATTCTGCCTATTAATCCATCCATCAAAGACTGTTGTTAGCAAAATTGTGCAAAAACCATTCAACATTAAAAAATGAAATTTGGCCAGCATATTTGTAAGGATATGTAGGTGTCTTAATTTGGAGTCTCAGTGGATACAAATGTATACATTTTTTAACACATTTTTAACTTTTTGAGACTTTTAAAACAAATGATTTGTTATTACAATTAAGTAAAATGCACTTGAGGTGGAGAAAATTTTTTTAGGCATATTTATATTGCCATACAGATGACCTGATTAGTTTTTCAAACCATTACAGCAATTTTTTTTTGATTTTATACACAGTTTAATTTTTAAACATCATAAAATGAGAACTTTTTAAGATAGACAAATGAAATTTTGTATGTGCATTTGTATGCAGATGACTTTATGTGCATATTTTGACATGCTTTAATTTTATTAGACATAAACTATTTTGGTCTGCATGACAGTTGTGTGGGCATATTGGACAGCAGATATCTAGCCCTTATTATTCTCATTCCAATGATTTTAAAAATAAAAACTCCCAAAATTAAGTTTTGCTGCAATATTAATGACAAGAATAAATCTAAAATGTCTCACATGTACACATTACACATTCAAGTGTTTTTTAGTAATATACACATGTGACTTCAGTATGTCACACTTTCCTGCTTACTAGATTTGTCTTCTAGTTTCTTGACATGGCCCTGAAAGAGCATTTAGATTACAACAGCTATTTTTTGTATGACTCTTGCTGTTCTGATATTTTAAATCGGCTCTTAACACAAAATAAGACGCCTCAAGCCATCTAGAACTGATCATATATCAGCCACCATGGTGTGTCCCAATGCAAGGCGCTTTGTTCCATTTGTCTCAACACTAAATAACCTACTTTTTTTGCAGTGCTTTAAAACACATAATCAAATTTCCCAATCTGCCATTACAAGGCCTTTCTTGATGAGAAACTTGACTGAACTTTTACTCTGAATCGTTATTTAGGAAAACCTTTCTTCATTGAAAACATGACCCCAGTTTCTACACAAATAGATTAGGAAATCATTTTAAAATAAAAAGACCACCACCAGCTTCTTAAAAGAATTGCAGCATTAGATTGCTTTGTGGTTATAAGAAGAAAATATGTTACACAAGTTCATTTATACATTAAACAAAAGCATAAAACAGTATTATTGATCTTATTCCTCAGAGCCAGCCATTCCTCTTCCCTGTTAGTGCTAAAGAGGTTCCAGATTACTACAAGATCATCAAAAAGCCTATGGATATGCAGGTCATAAGGGAGGTAAGGATGTATAAGAAACCTATGCATATGCAGGTCATCAGAGAGGTATGGATGTATAAGAAACCTATGGATATGCAGGCCATCAGAGAGGTAGGGATGTATAAGAAACCTATGGATAATGCAGGTCATCAGGGAAGTATTGATCTATAAGAAACCTATGCATATGCAGGCCATCAGAGAAGTAGGGATGTATAAGAAACCTATGCATATGCAGGTCATCAAAGAGGTAGGGATGTATAAGAAACCTATGAATATGCAGGTCATCAGGGAAGTATTGATCTATAAGAAACCTATGGATATGCAGGCCATCAGAGAAGTAGGGATGTATAAGAAACCTATGGATATGCAGGCCATCAGAGAGGTAGGGATGTATAAGAAACCTATGGATATGCAGGCCATCAGAGAAGTAGGGATGTATAAGAAACCTATGAATATGCAGGTCATCAGGGAGGTAAAAATGTATAAGAAACCTATGGATATGCAGGTCATCAGAGAGGTAGGGATGTATAAGAAACCTATGGATATGCAGGTCATCAGAGAGGTAGGGATGTACAAGATGCTGTGGATATGTTGGTCATCAGAAGGTGACATTATAGTCTGAATATGCTGGTCATCAAAGATGTAAGAATGTATAAGAAACATATGGTTATGCAAGTCATTAGAGAGGTAAGGATGTACAAGAAATCTATTAATATGCAGGTTATCAGAGAGATAAGGATGTACAAGAAATATATTAACATGCAGGTCATCAGAGAGGTAAGAATGTATAAGAAACCAATGGATTTGCTTATCATCAGAGAGGTAAGGATGTATAAGAAACCAATGGATTTGCTTATCATCAGAGAGGTAAGGATGTATAACAAAACTCAGTCATTGGATCAGGTATCTGATTATCTAGTACTTTTTCAATATTGAAATGCCTTTGTTACATCAAAGATTGATACCATTTGTTCTCACTTGTGAAATGATTGTCTAAGTGTCCTTTAGAGTGACTGCAGAGTTGCTGAAAATGACTGATTGCCACAGAAAGTTTACTTATTCTTGATTTCGTGCAATATTAGTGTCTCACCTGTGTGCACTTGGTGAAACAGATATCACTATCAGGATGAAATGACACTGGTTATTAATCTTTTCTGTTTATATTTTATATTAGAGATTTTTCAAGTTAGATGTGAAGGTATACATCTTTGCATAGATGTTTTCAAAATTCCAGGTTCCATTGATCACTTTGTTTTGGCAGCATGGAAAACATGAACATTGTCTTGTAAGGATTTGTTTCTCTGCTACCATTAAAAACATACAAAACAAAAAACTTAGTATTGATTGTGCAGCAATTGGTTCCATGCAGCAACCATTACAGATTCTTTGTCCACCCTTCTTTTGACTTGTCTGATCTTTTAATTCACATGATAAAGCTTTTAGTTGCAATAGATGTTTGTGTATAAATGGAATCAAATGGCTAATAACATAGATACAGATGTGGCATCAAATAACGTGCCAGCAGAACAGGGTTTTTTGTTTTGTTTTGTTATATTGATTAGTGTTCTTAACCAACTGTGTCAACCCAGATTTGCTAGCACATTTGGTAAGAGCAGATTTGGGTTTGTACACTTTGTAGTTGGATCCAACTTGTATGCAAGTTTATACAGTACCCTTATTCAAATTTCTTATTGATTTTGAGAAATGTACTGTCACAGAGGTGAATCTTTGCATTTGGGCATAATGATGGGTGTTGACTCTTAATCTTCCAAGTTGTCATTAGGGCCAAAGGTGGACCTTCAAAATTTAAGGTCATATAGTGTAATTTGGGCATCAGGTGCAGGTTATGTCTGTTGCAGTTTAGATTAAGAATTTATTTGGTAAAAAAAGATGACAGGTAATTTTCAGTTTTCAGGTTATATCTCTTTCAACTTATCATTACTAACAGTAAGAAACATCTCATCTACTTTATTATATATTATCAGAAAGATCAGATATTTACTTTTAAAATGTTTAAGTCAAATTTGCCCATCAGATTTGTTGTGATCATTCCTTGTGGTCAACAGTACATGCGTGATTTTCTGTGCACAATAGGTAGATTAAAACATGGGAGATTTTGAGAAATGAAATTGACAGACACACATACATGTATTCGCCATTTATTTATTAGCATTGTTCAGAATCTGTGTTTCCTTTCCAGAACATCCGTAACAAGAAATATCAGTCAAGAGAAGATTTTATAACTGATGTCAGTCTAATTGTTGAAAACAGTAGATTGTACAATGGTAAGTAATGATTCCTTCACATGTATGAGGAATATTTTGTATCATTTTCTTTCAATTACAGAATTTCTTTTCTTTTTTTAAATGTAGTGAGAATGGTCAGAAGGTCAGAAATTCAATTAATGTGTGTATGAGTGGTAATGGGAATAAACAAACCGCCAGTCAAACGTATAGTAATAATTTTACTACCTCTCAGTTTATGTAAAAGTTGGAGTTTAGATCTCAGATGAAAATGAATAATTGCTGTGTAAGAATTTTAATTATGACCTAAGCTATAGGTGTCTGAAAAGTAGCTAAATTGTTTTTATCAATTTGTCAGCTTGGTTTGATTTTTTGAGATAGGGTCAAGATACTTCTAAGACATGTTGGTAGCCATGATGTGGTCATGCTAATTCTGAATTCATGTTGTTATAAAGAAATGTGTTATAGCAGGACCTTGTTTTATGTCCCTGACCACTTGCTTTTCTTGCACAGTCTTTGCTATTGTTTCTGGATCTTGTCAGGTTGAGATGAAGAAAGGAGCATACAAATGTGCTGCCATTATTTTTACTTGCTTGTAAATTAAGTCCAACTAAAAACTGCACAGTCCCAATTTGCCATCACATAATGCACCAACAGATCTGGGTCTGTGCAGTTTGTTAAGAGTAATGAGTAGAGACAACAGCACAGAGTCTGATCTGCCAGTGCATTACGCAAGGGCAGATTAGTGTCTATGTAATTGTAGTTGGGGGGAAATTATAAGTGGGTACATATGGATTTTGAGGTCAGAACTATGAGTTGACACTGTCCCAGTGGACTGTCTATCCTGATTGAATCAGGTATGTCACACAGGATTGTTCAATCACATACATCTCCCTTGTACTGAATCAAAATGAATTGCCTTTTCAAGTCAAACCAGTGTACTCATTTAACATAAACCAAAATAAAGACTTCTCCAAACTTCTAGCTAATTCCAACTTCTCTTGAGTGAAGACCATGGCTGTCTGTCTGAAATGGAAAGCACCATATGTTTTCATATTGCTAACAAGGAACATTTCAGACCAGTCTAAAGCCTCACTGCCTCATCTTTTATACTGCTTGCTACTCATTTTAGCATTTGGAACCAGAAAATGAGAAATGCTTGTCTTGTAAGTCAACCCGAATTATCAGAAGTTCCTGTTTCTGTTTTTCATATGTTTGCCTCAGTTCTTATTGCTTAGAACAGTTTAAAACTTGGGGAAATTAGTCTTGTTCTGAAACTACTTCATTGGACACTTATTCCTAAGAGTATTTTCAGTGCTTTACATATGTTAAGAGACTGGAGATTATTCCCATGGTAAGCGGATGTAATTCCATCCACCTCTTACCCATTCTCCTTACAGGACATGATCAGATACTTTGGAAGAAACCAGGTTTTGGTTTGTATTTACCCAATCTGGATGGTGGCCCACCCTCCAAAACCCTTTCCACACTTACATCCCTAAATAAGCATATACTTTCATTCAGATAGTAAGTAGTTAATGATGGGATTTGACACTAATTCCTCAATCCAATGGCAGACCACTCTCATCTGACCTCTCAGTAAGTAATCAACATTTTAGCACTTTTATTGCTAAAGCGTACCTGAAGATGTAGTTAAACATTTGTTTTCATTAGCAAGGGTAGGATTTATGAAGGAATGAATGTTGCTCCTATCATTATGAAGATGTGAACATTTTTGCTATCATATTACAATTGGTAAGTATTATTATTAAAGAGACGTACTTGATCCACATATTAGCTTACCAAAGAGAATCATAGCTTATAAGTGATCAGATATAATGCAATCTTTACAGTAGATGTGTATGTGCCATTTCCATGCATTTTTGAATATCATCCTTTTATTGCACAGTTCTTAGTTGCTGAAGTTACCTTTTTTATTTCTTTTGATTTAAACATTTGCCTGTTTGTGACTTGGTCAAACATTCAACTTTTAGGCATTCAAATTTATGAAATTTTCTAAAACAGTTATGTCAGTTCTAAATTGTTGATTTTCTCTAAAACACTACATGATTCTAGTTTTAAATTTGAGCTGAGTATGATGTGTAATTTTAGAGTCAGAACCACTTTCTAAGCTTTAAATTATGTATTTAATAAATCCACACTCAATATGTATTATTTTTTATCTTCTTGTTTCCTTTATATGAGATATTAACTTATGCTTTGGATGAAAAATTGAATGGCACTGTTTCCATTTTTGCAGGACCCAAAAGCACTCTTACAATAATAGCACAGAACATGGTGGATTTGTGTCTAAGAAGATTTGCAGAGGTTAGTGTTCCAATCTACTATGAAACCCATTGCACCCCAGTATCAAAGAAATACTAATCACAACTACCCCATTTCTTCCCCTTGATGAAATATTCAACTCTATTATGGACACCCGTCTACAAAGACAAAGATTGATGGGTTAAGATTCCCGTTATATGCAGGTTTCATTTATCTTTGATCATTTGTTAACTTCATTATGTCCATCAGTCTCTCATTCATTGAAGAATGTGATGACAAATAGCACACTTAAACCATGCATGAAAAATATGGTATTGCTAGGCAGATGATCTTCGAAAACAGTGGTCGTTGAAGTTAGGTTTTACTACCCTACAAGTTAATTTACTTGCTTTGTATATAAAGTATCAGATCTTACAGAACATTGTGTTGTAACCTTATGAATTGCATTTATAGACTGCAAACTATCTGTTTTCATTGCTATAAGAAGAATTAGGGTTCTCTTCTGATAAGTTATTTTTTATCTGCAGAAAGAAGAGAAGTTGATGAGGCTTGAGAAAGCCATCAATCCCCTCCTGGATGACAATGATCAAGTTGCTCTCTCCTTCATCTTTGAAAACATTGTTACCAAGCTTAAATCCGTGGAAAATGTAAGTTGGTCTGAATGAAAGTTTCATTATGCCCACGCCTTATGGAACACTAAGATTTGATGTGCCTCTCTCATATTTGATGTGGTGGGGTGTGTATCTAGAATATTTGTTAGCATATCTAGTATAAAATCATATGCTGTCTTCCAAGAATTATTTGCATGGCTTCATGTATGTATAATTGGCTTAATGGGATTAAAATCCTTCTGTGTCTTTGGCATAGTATCCATTAACTTTTACAAAATATAGTTTATATTTCTAAAATAGTAACAAACAGTGTGCTGGTACAGATTAGTAACAGAGTGTAGTTTCATTAGTGTTTTAGTTAGTTTTGATATGTCAAGTGAGGCAGCTCAAATTCAGGTAAATAATTTTACTTTAGTAATCTCCCAAAGATATTGTTCTACTTACTGTATACTGAAATTACAGTAGAAAAAAAAGGAAATCACCACAATAGTTTCCTAAAAATAATGTTAATATAAGTTCTTTGGTGACATGAAGAAAAGAAAACTTTTTGCTAATATTATAAAGATTTTTATAACTACCTTTTAAATAATGAGAATCAGTATCTCTGGAGATAAATTCTTGTTTATGATCCTATGTACATTAATATTACTTTGACCCTCTGTTTCATCAGTGGTTTTAGTACTTGGATAATTAAAAAATTTTTGTGAAGCAGTGTTTTCACTAATAAAATAGTTGTGTTAATAGATATATTAATTTCTTCTCTTTTTTTGTTCTACAGTCATGGCCATTCCACCAGCCAGTAAAAAAGAAGTTTGTGAAAGATTATTATGAAGTCATCAAGCAGCCCATGGATTTCAATGCAATATTAAAGGTACCATCATTTTCTCATGCAGTGCTTGTATATGCTTGTTCAAACTTTTTAATGATGAATGTGATATTAAAAGTGGACATATTGTTTTGCTGCTTTAAATAGATATTGTTTATCACCATTCTGAACCTATTTAATGCACAAAAACACAAAACTGTTAAACCTTGCACACTGAATTTTTTTATTGTGGATTATAGTTATAAGTAGACACACTTGGATATATTTTAGGCCATTACACTTTATGGAACTTTTGGACTTTGGCATTTTTGATTTGATAGATCTGTTTGTTGTTTTGTAGGTAAATGACCAAATCATATTCTCAGGCCACAACAGCATCTTTTTTTTCTTCACAATATTACACATTTTGATACACTTTTTAACAAATTAGCACAATTAAGCAAACACCTGTCAAGTAAGACAAATTTCATCCCATTACAGACATTATTTCATTTCTTTTAGATTATTTTTCAATTTTTTAATTAATTTTTTTTTGTACCAAATTCTTGTTTGCATGATTAAAAGAAAGACTATATGAAGCAGATAAAATAAGGTTTGGATGTTTTTATGCCTGTGTTGTCACCTGACTAGAGCCTTATATTAGTACAACAATTTTTCAATTTTTTTTTTACTGTTTTATATTTTTTAACTTTTAATGAATTGCATACATGTTTTATAAACAGAAAACTTCTGTGGTCTCTGACTTGTCCTGCAAAATATTGGCAGGACATATGGTTCATTTCTTTATGCCGTGGCATAGCTGTATGTATCATTGTAGTCAGTTTGGGGTGTTACGACTCTATGGTCATAAAATAAATAACAGAAAGAAGCAAAACCAACAAGATTTGTAAGACTTAACAAATAATTTAATTATCAAAGTTATAAATGAAAATGTGAGAGGAACTTACAATATTGTGAAGTGAATCCAAAGTATTCCTAAAAAAAATCTGTTCAAGTTAAGAAGAATAAAATATTCCATATAAATTTCAGAACTCGAATTGTACTAGTCCTCCAATAACTGTTATATCAAAATGGCATTGTCCAGAACTTTTTGAATAATTCTCAATAGAATAATATTATTTTCCAGTGAGCACTTTCTATTTCCACTGAACAGTCCATATAAATGTTTTCCCTCTCAGATAATATCTAAGTACAACATGAAATATGTCTGCGGACTTGATTTTACAACAGGAACACAAAAAATAAAAATGACTCCAACATACGAATTATTCTGATTGCTCATTTATCTTTTTATATACACCTTCAAAAATTTATTATGATCATATGTTGCAATATACCCCACATGACAGACCTTACTACTTATTCATTTGGCCTAACTCATCTGGTAAGAATTGACTTAATTCTTCTCAGATATCACTTGACTGATCTACCCAATAAAAAAGACTGAACCTTGTAAACATATTTACTAATAATTTTATTATTAGTAACTCTTAACATATACATAAGCATTTATTTACAGATCCAATACAATTATGCATTCTTAGAATAGACCCTATACACATATGAAATCCAGCTGTAGATAATCACTACAATTGACACTCATGACTAGAAATTAGAAACATTAGACAAAATCATATACCAGGAATTACAAACAAAAACATAGATATACATTGCACCTCCCCTCATATGGAAAAGAAAGATTAGTGTAATAAAGCTTTCGTTTTCCATAATAATCAAACATACGCATGATAATAATAGTGAAATTAGACAGGAAGATGTATAATGAAAATACAAAGTATATACAAAGTAAAATCATTTAAAACTATACAAATGAAAGTTCATCTGCAACTAAATTGTCTTCTGTGATAAGCTAAGTGTTGAAGTTATATTCTTGCAATATCAAACTTTGTCGCAACAATCTCTGGATTTTTATTTCATTTTGTTGATAAAAGTAAAGTTGTGATTGCCGAATAAAGTAATTGGAGAAGGAGCAGGATAAATGTACACTTTTAGTGTTGTAAAGTGAAAACTAAAACTAAATACTCCTTCTCAGGTGCTTATTTAATTGTTTTTAGAGAAACAGCGAACTGGATATCCATGCCATTTTTACCATCCTGAACAATAACACAACCATTGCTTGCATCACCAGACATGACTGAAATCTGGAGCTGAAAGAACTAGTACACCTTTAATTTAATTATAGCCCTTAATGTATTGAACACTTCCTGACATTTGTCAGACCATTAAAACTTGGTCTTCTTACTCAGTAAATTGATCAGAAGCTCAGCAATTTGGAAACGTTAGAGCTCAATATTTGTTAATATTCAGTCATAATATTCAGTCACACCCAAAAAACACATCAGTTACTTTTTACTGATAAGCACAGGGAATTCAGTGATAGCTTTAACCTTAGCTTTCACAAGCTTGAAAAAACTCACTTTTACTTAAATTAATTGTCAGATTTGCCTCACACAGTCAAATGAGGAATGTCTGTATAGTTTCCTTATGATCCTTATAGGAAGCACCGTATATATTGACATCATTGATATATACATCACAGCCTTCTATACCAGATGTTTATGTTCATTAAGCTCTGGAATGTAGATGCAGAAATTTTCATACCAAATGGCATAACATTGTATGATAATAATCCCACTGGAATTACATAGGCCAAAATTGCTATTACTTTTTGTAATTCAAAAACTGAATGTTCATGAGGTGAATGCAGTTTGCTTGCCAATTCAACTTCTTTAAATTTCAATTGTATATCAATCTCACTTATTTTTGTATTTGTATATTCATTTGTATTGAACTTCTTTTTCTATCTGCATTTTTTACTTTTCCCTTTCCCTTTTATTTGCATTTGCATTTCATCTGCATCTCTGTTTTTTCTCTATGAATTTGTTTATTTCTCCTTTTTGCACTTGCATTTGCATTTCTGTCTCTTCCCTCTCTCTTTCTTCTCCTTGAATTTGCATGTGAATTTCTCACAATGATCAGAAATAGGCCACAATGACATTAATTGCTTGATGATTACATTTAAGATATACCTTTAGCTGATTTTTTCTGACACTGTTGTATGTTCAGTCATTAAGCTAGATGGGTGTGACAGGAACTACTCACCTCGTGCAAAAGTAGGTCAACTAGTTTTTGAAGCTGCAGAGATTAATTTAAGATTTTGCATTTTTACCAGTTTCTCGGACTCTGTTGTATGTATATTCATGAGACTTGCCTGATGTCTTTATTTGGCAAAAAAAGATTACACTGATTTGCTTTCATGCTGTAACAACAATTCAAGATGTTTATGGATAGCTTCTACATAAGTAATGAAGAATCCTAGTAGTTTGGGGGGTCAAAGGTCACTGTTACTGGAGGAAGAAAGTGATTCTGCACAGCAAAATTATTAGAGTTGAAAATGAAAAACCAGACATTAGAATCAGTATATTTTTTTGCAAATATTCAGATCGTAAATTGTTTTTCAGTTATTCATTTATTTTAATTAGTGAGTTGGGCAGTATTTTGTCAAAGAAACAAACAAGACGAAAATGTAAACTATGCAATATTGAATTAGTTTATAAAAGAATAACATTAAACATGTTAAATCACCCAAAATGTAAATTATAGAAGGAAATTTTATAATTTAATTATATATTCACTCAAAAACAATTTTACTTGCTTTGAGTTATTGACATCTTAGTTTGTCAAAGACTTGAACAAATCTTGATGACATTGTCATTTGTGATGTTTTAGAAAATACAGACACACAAGTACCAGGACAGATATGCTTTCCTTGAGGATGTAAAGCTGATACTGTCCAACAGTAGGCAGTACAATGGACCTGACAGTGCCTACTCACACACAGCAGAAAAAATTGTGGAGGTCTGCAAGGAAGCTCTAGAACAGGTGGGTTCAGCTATTATGTGTAACTTATAAAATACTATATTAACTCACTTATAAGTTACGTAAAACAGCAAACTGCACATAACCCAGATCTGCCATAGCAATATAACTTGGCAGATCTAGGTCTGTGCTATTTGTTAGGAGTATTCATACAACAAATCACATAGACCTGGATCTTAAGGTGCATTATGTTATGGCAGATCAGAATCTTTGTTTTTTGCAGTTTGAATCAACTTATAAGCAAGTGATTGCAATCAGATGATTGAGCATTCAGTATGTAATAAATCTGTTTGCTACAAGCAGTCCATGTTCTTTTAGATATCTATTTTGTTTGATACAGTAAAGTCATTTTAGCATTAGATTTGAACAGTTTTTATGAGAAAAACTAATTCTTTAAACTTGTAAATGTCTAAGGGAGTCTGTGGTTTTCTGTTGTCCACAGATCTTGAATTCTTCAGTTAGTAGTTATAATCCAAGAGTTGGTGACCATCACAGTAGTTATTTTTCTATTGAAGTTATTCATTTAGTACAGATTTTAAAAGTAGTGCATGCCAGATGTTGGTAGAACATAATAGTATAGTTGAAAACATGTTATAATGAAAAAACATTATTATTTAATAATTGGTCAATTTTTTAAGGGCTTTTTTTGCCCAACATATTCATTCTTGTGGCTCTGCTGTCTCATTGCTTGCAACACTTAGTTTGCAGCAGTAAAACTACTGTTAACATCATAAAATCCACAGTAATGTTATTCACTAGATTATATTACTCATTTAGCATGATGAGTACCTGACTGAGACAGAGAGGAACATCAAAGCTTCCAAAGAGGCTGCCCTAGAAGCAGTGGACACTGACAGTATCATAACAGGAAACTCAGCCAATATGGATGATTACAGCTTACCAGGTACAAAATTCTCCTATACAAGAACAGAATTTTCATTTACAGTCTGTCTAAATCAGCCACCTGAGCAGAAAGAAAACTGTTTTCAAGACAAGTGATTGCTCAGTAGAGATTCATTGCTATAAAAGATTCTTTGGACCTTGAAAAGAAGTCATTGAAGACTAGTGATTGCTAATACAGGTGACCTGTACAGCAGGTTTGACTTATTAACTGGTTTCTTCATTGATGCAGTTCAGTTCACTTCTCTGAGTACGATAGTTAATGTTTCGGTGTATATTTTGTGTTGTAAAGGCATTGTACAGAATGATTCTTTACAGTATTCAGAGTACTCATACATTATTCAGTCTGTCGTTTTCAGGGCAAAACTTCACGACCATTTCAGATAACTCTGTGAAATTAGGTACACATAATAATGCATATACAATTTTTATAGAGATATTTGAAATGGTTATGAAGATTTGCCCAGGAAACAAAAGTGTAAATTATGCACTCTATTATGTGTACAAAAGTTAATAGAGGTATCTGAAATGGTAATAAAGTTTAGCGCTAGCGACAGAAGTGTGGATATTGATGAACAAGGATTTAGATGTGCCATTTGCTATTCACAGTTCTTCAACTTTTAGTATATGTTATGTTTTTGTTTGTGTGTACATATCCATCCAACATTCATTCATTTATTTCTGGAGCAAAATCCCTGTTGCCTGTCACTTACCTGTATACTTTGAAGCTGCATATTTAATATATATGAAATCTTTAGAATAATCATTTTATGGTGAGATAGGTTAACAAGTCTTATTTTATTTTGCCTTTTTTCTCTCTGGTATGTAAAACATGTAGATATAGCTGTCACTATGTCATTCTGGGTTGTATTTTTCCAAAACAGTCTTAAACTATCAAGAATATTTCAGTCCAATTCGGTACATAATATCATGAAATTTGTATTGAGATATCTTTTGATACCAATTATTTTTAGTATTCAGTAATTTTTGTTACCATGAAAGCAGAATGTCACATAAGTAGTATGTAAATTGAGAGTGCTGGACTATAGGGATAGACCTGTGGTAATAAAGGCTTAAACTATCCATTACTATGAATTGTAGGATGACTGTTCAAGCTTCATATTGGCATACCTCATCAATCAGCCTTGTAAATTGGCATGCCCTGTCAGTTAACCATGCCAATTCCCACACCCTGTTAGACAATCTTGCCAGTTGGCATACTGTCAACCAGCAATGCCATTTGACATACCCTATCAGTTAACCTTGCAAATTGGCATACCCTGTCAGTTGATTGTGCCAATTGGCATACCCTGTCAATCAGCCTTGCCAATTGGCATACCCTGTCAACCAACTTTGCCATTTGGTAGATGCAACATTGTTCTATGTAGTTTCAAAGCTAGTGAATAAATAATAATAATAATAATTAGAACTTTGTATATAGTGCCTAATCTTTAGAAACTCTAAGTGCTTACAACATAAGACAACACCTAAGAACATAAAAAAAACGTAATGATATGATTACAAAAACGCCATGAAATTAGAAAACATTAAACTTAATGAAAATATTTAAGGTTAGATACATTATTAGGTCTTTAAGTTTCTTCTTGCAGTCAAAATAGGTGAGTTTTAAGAACACTCTTGAATGAGATCTCTGAAAGTTATTGATTTGTATACATGTATCCCACTTAGTTGTCCCCAGACAGGAGCAGCCACTGTCTATCAGCACACCTACACTTTAGATTGAGACAACTTGAATGGGAAACTTACAGGCTAGTCAAGAAGTTACAGGGTTTCTTACACTACCATTCAAATTGGGTCTCCGAGTGGCCGGCCGAGTGGTCTAAAGCGATTTCCATTACGGATCACTGCCATCTCACCTCTGTCTGCGTGGGTTCAAGTCTAGGATTTGGCGAAGGTGGATATGTGAGAAAGCTTGCCAGTAGCTTCTCGTGAGTCGTTGGTTCTTTCCAGTGATTTCCTGGTTTCTTCCTCCACCATTAATACTGGCCGCCATGAATAGCCTATCATGTGCTGAAAAATGGCGTTAAGCTCAACAACAACAACAACAACAACCATTCAAATTGATATGTTGGCAGAACAGTGCTGCATGAGCCAGTCTGCAGGATTGATTGATAGGAACTGCCAGTAAAAAGCTTGAGCAGATGTTGGAAATCTATAGATGCAGTGCAGTGTTCGAATGATTGGGATCATCAGTTTAAGTCTATATTGCTATGGGTTTACATTCAGTAGAATATCTGTTCACCAGTGGGTGGGTGGATATATTTAAATACTATATTATCCAGCTTTCATCTGTCTTGGAATATAGCTCTGTAGCAGGCTAGACATGTAGACCATGACCAGCTTTTTGTCATGGCCTTTGTATCTTATAACCTTTTTTCATATACTTATTTTGTTTGAAGCAGTACTATCAGATCATCACATTCCAAAGTGTCATGAAATCAGCATACAGAGAAAAGATCTCATTTTAGATATTACTAAATGTCATGTCATTATTTCTTAATTTTTAATACTTTCTCTCTTGTGCTGAAAAATGGCTTGGAAACATTTTCAGCTCCTATCATAACATTCCCTGGAAGTGATAACTTATGTCAGTTTTTCAGTGTATGGTCTGGATTATGTGAAAATCAGCGGACTATGAAAATTTGTTCTGGATGAGTTGGTATTGTTGTTAATGTAAAAATGCAGTCCAAAATGATAGAGTAAAAATAGTCTCATAAAAGATACGATGTAGTGAATTTTAATTACCATCAGTCACATTTTTTCTGGTTAAATAATGGTGCACTATAGGTATTATCTAGAAAATGAGATTTTCTTACACTATAGGGCATTCAGCTGGAAAATGCTTTAAAACGTTTAACTGGAACAAAAATATAACAAAATTCTGACTGACTGCTGCTTGTGTCATTTCAATAAAAAATGAATGTGTTCTTGGATAAATGATAATAGTTTTACATCTTCAAATTTCATAGAATACCAGAGATGGTGTAAGTACTCAGTGATTAAAAAGGTAAAAATGGTAAATTCTTGGATACCTTCATTTGGGCCAGTGGAGCATTAGTCCCCTCAAAGGACTCTTGTTTACAATAACCACTTTGTATATTATTCCAGGTTTACGATATAGTGAATTTTATCATTGTAACTGATTTTGATTGTTTTAATTCAGACTAGATCATTAAGATTTGAATGATCTTATTTGCCACCATAAAGTTTTACAGTGTTTTTATATAAGTTTTGGCATAAATTACAGATGTGTTCATACAATTAGAAACAAATTAATTTATTATGCAGTAGAACCTTGAATATTCAATCTACAGTGTATAGCTAAACTACAGATCTCACTGACTCAAAAATTCAATTATTTTCAACAGGGATATCTGCAGTATAGGCCATCACCTGCCACAAATTATACTTATAGCAGATATTGAAATTCATTTGCAATCTACAGTGTATAGCTAAACTACAGATCTCACTGACTCAAAAATTCAATTATTTTCAACAGGGATATCTGCAGTATAGGCCATCACCTGCCACAAATTATACTTATAGCAGATATTGAAATTCATTTGCCTGCAAATGTCCTGTTTTATTATTATCATTTTAAGTTTTTGAGTTCCAACACAATATGTGTTGGGCAATGGGGACCTGTGCTGTTTACAGTTGGACTTGATTTATTAGTATTTATGGCACTGGACCATTCTGACTGTACTTTTGATATTTATATTCTTATCATTAATTGTTACAAATATGCTTTATGAATGTGGATATCTTTGATAGGTGGTGATAATGAGAGTATGGACAGCTATGGATTGGTCAGTAGAGATGCTACTGGTAAAGAGGACATGGAGGAAGAAGGTGGTAAAGATGAAACACATGTATGTTCAAAACTAAATTTTGAATTTAAAATAGCATTGATATTTTATTCTGTATTGATCACTGGTTTGATATAACATGGCTTACAGTGTAAATTTTTCTTTGTACTTTTAATGCCATTGCAAAATAATATAATGCATGTTTTAAGATAATTGTTGGAAAAACATTTTGCAGTAAAGCAATTAGGATTGCATTGATGTATTCATTCATTCATTCTTTGTCTCAAATTTGTTAAACTTTTTTACAAAACAATAATCATCTCAATTACTGCAGTACACAAGATTGTATATATTGATTGTTGCATTATTTCCAATGTTTGTAAGGTCATGTGAGCTTTTTCCATGATATTATTAATTTGTACATGTTTTTAATTCTGCTGGTTACAGACCAACAGAGCAATATTGAATGGCCTGTTGTCCATTGTCCATTCATCTGTTAGCATAAGTTTGTTATTGCTACTCATAAACTACTTGAAGTATTATCAAAAAACTATACACAAACATTCATCTGAAAGTTTAGTTAGTTCCACTCTGACATCCAGTAAAGCCACTTCAGTGGACATCTTGAAAATCTTATCATTACTCCCCATGAACAAGTGGCCCACATTACTACTAGACTGCATATTGAAAGTTTAATTAGATTTTTTAATTTCAATTGGTGAGTGATATGGAACTTGATTTTACTTTAAGGATTAATAATTTCTTATAGTCATGTTTTCAAATTATATTTTTAATTATTAATTAATAATTAATAATTAAGGATTAATAATTTCTTATAGTCATGTTTTCAAATTATATTTTTCATGAATTCATATGACAAGTCTAATTATGCTTTTTTTTTTACAGAAAATAACAATCGAAAGTTTATTCAGTATTGTAGGCCATGGCACATAAAATAAAATGCAAAGAACTAACTTTGCAATTTCTTTTACAGATTGTCATATGTAATTGACATTATATATGCAGGAATAATTGAATTCCTAATTGTGTCTTTGTAGTCATATGCCCAGGATGCTTCAGACTCGGATTTTGTAGATGTGGAAGGTTATGATGATAGTGTAGTGGACGTCAGTTATGTCAAGAAAAAGACCAAGAAAGTAAAGGTATTGTATGACAAATATTTTCCTGTTTGTTATGTATTTTATTTTGGACAGGTCAATTATAATTTTATCAGGCATTTCTTGTCAAGATCACCTTCGCAGACTTTCTACATGGTGATCATTTTAGCAATAATTTTTAAATCTGTATGCTCATCATACATCTATTGAAATAAAAGACCTTATTCTTGAAGTTTGCTAGCAGGTTGAACATGTCAAGCTTCTTGCTTCTGTGTGTGTATGTGTGTGTACAAACATTTTATAATTATGTCTGTATACATGATTTAAATATAGTTTTTACTTTTGGTCATTAAATTAAGGTTAAAATGAAACTTACTGGGAGTTTGGAAGGTTTTTTTTTTCAGGATTTAGTGCATGGTCTGGGAATCATGTATTATTCCAAAGCTTTGATTTTCTTATACAGCTTAAATATCCATCTATAAACATTTAATATTTCTTGAAGGATTTAATTGTTCTTGGCATTCAGACCCAAAAACAATTAGTTTTACCAAATCTGCATTTTGCTTTTATTTCATTTTTGTTTTTGTTTTTTATTTACATTCTATTCATGTTTGCATTCCTCTATCATGTCATCAAATTTTTTTTATTGTCTAAGAAAAGTTTTACATTATGCATTTATTACATCCATGTATCATTTACTTAAATTCGTGCTAAAGGGAGAGAACTTGTTTTTGTCTTGTCTCAAAGAAAGTGCTTAATAAAATACATCATTGGATTTACAGTAAATTAAGACATAACTGCATGCAGTTAGTTAAATAAATAGGTTTTAGAGCAATTATCAGTAAATATTATATTTTGTTATTATGTGATTAAAATGAAGATTAGGACCTGTGGTAGCACATTGGTAGAGTGTCAATGTCAGTGTCAATGGGTGGTGGGTTCAGTACCAACCCAGTTTGGTTGCCTTGGTATGTATCCTTGGAAAAGACACTTAGTTCCCATTTCTTTGATATGATATAACCAATGATGCACTTGTATTGCCAATGAAACCAACTTAATAGAAAAAAAATTAAATGAAGATTATACAATGCAAATGCAGAATGGGTGATGATGATATCACACAAATGGTGTTTTTCTGCCTTCCTTGACAAGGACAATATTGTATGTAATAGGTTAAATACTCCAATTATAAAGAATCTGGTCCTGGATTATCATGCAAAAATGGTTTCAATTAACAACTCCAATTCTGAAATACATTATTGTTTTTGCTCCTTTTTCCAGTATCATTCATTGTCTATTGTTCTGCAGCTGGCATCTGCTCACTGCATTTTCTTGACAAAGTATGAGTCATTTCATTTTTGTTTATTCTACATTGGGTTTACATTCATTTTGCATTCTGTTTTTGTTTCAGTAGTAAGATAATTTCAGGTTCAGTAATACATTTTCGTGACTGCAACCTTGGAAAAGTCAAAACTATTCAAAATTTAAATCAAACTTTTGGACCTTCAGCTCGTCAATTCCTCAAATTTTTCATGTATATATTGTATATGGTCAAGGATTTAATGCTGTAAATGTTTTTCAGCAGACCCAGTTACGAAAGGTTATTGGTGGCGAGGAAGAAAACAGTGCTCTGGTTAATGATCTACAGATGACTCCCGAAAACTCTGACAATGAGGCTGACCAGTCAAATCAGGCAGAGGAAGATGATATCCTTGGTAAGCTAGAGGCTATCAATCCTCAATGTTTTTCAAAATTATTACCTGTTCAAAGCAGCCATTGTATAACTTTTGACTTGAGATCACTGTTACATTATTATTATTAAATATTTATTATTACAGCAGACCTGTTTACCCGACCGTATTTGACCGTATTTGTACGGAATAAAGCCCATCCGTACGATCATACGGTCATTGAACTGAAAATACGATTTGAGGTTGCATTTATTTATTACTTTTTAAAATTAATTTTTTAAGCCGTTTTTTTTTCCGTTTCGTTTCGTTGTATCGTCTCTTCGGTCCGCATCCGCGTCCGCATTTTGTACCACGTTACTTATTTTGACATTCTCAACATCCGGTTGTTTAAACAAAGGAAAATGCCGCCGACAAGAAAGTTTCAGCACGAAACTGATGATGAAAATGGAAAGTCTAACACAGAAAGCAGCATTTTCTACCAGTTTATTCTACTCTGTGGCTATGCCTTAAACCATCGTCAAAAGGAGAACATTTTGTGCATTGCACTGTTTGCAATGACTTTTCCTGTGCACATGGTGGAAGAAATGACTTCACGGCATGTGGAATCGGAAAATCATACAAAATTGAAATCAATAGTGAATGGAAATATAAACATTTTGCCAATGATGAAAGGAAAGGAAGTCAGTGATCAAAACATACTTCAAAAACAAATAACACGTGCTGAGGCGATTCTATGTGAGTTGATCGCAAATATGAATTTGTCATTGAGTACAGCTGACAAGTTAACGGAAGCAATGAAAAATAATTTATTAACCTTATTTCCATTCTAGTAAATATTGACAAAGATGATACTAGATTTTATCAGATAAATAAGATTGCCTTCACCTATCTACACAAACTTATTATTTTCTAAGTGGATGGGTGGTAACAAGGTCATAATGTTTTATATCAAGTCGCCCTTAACCATGTAAAATAGAGAATTGGCTTTAATTAAAATGTTATGGATACGTGTGAAGCTGAGAAAACAGAATTTCTAGAGAAAGTAACGGAGGTAAACAACAATAAATTTGGTTATGTTGTATTTTTTGTGGTTTTTATCACTATAATATGAACAGGATGTTTAAGTCAGTGGTGTTCAATTTCTGCATATTTGTGCCTTGAGACACAGAATTAACTGAATACCAGCGTCTTTGCAAACTAAGAGTTATTTACACAATATTGTATAGTCATGTCATGAAATACTACATAATGATAATTATAGTATATTGATAGTATCTACTATTTGTGTGCTGAAAATACTGACTGCGGTCTGAAAATACTGACAGGCATTGCTTAAAATACTGACAGGAAAATTTATGGGTAAACAGGTCTGTTACAGGTAGAATATATGCCTATCATTAGGTTTCTTTCTTTTCGTTTTTTTAGTTTTAATCTTAATGATGCCTGGTAAGCTGAGTGGATTCTTTTGCATTTTACTTGGTGACATAACCTTTGCAAGAAAGTAATTGCCACTTACAGATTTACTTTGCTTTTCAAGATACTGTTAATAAATAAATTTTGATTCTCTATTACTTTTCTTAACTACAGGAAAGCTTAGTGATTCTGATGATGAGGGTCAGAGAGACACCAGTATGGAAGTGGAACAGGACCAAGACTATGTGCAGGAGGGAGAGGGATACAGTCAAGGGGAGGGAGAGGGATACAGTCAAGGGGAGGGAGAGGAGGAATTGCCAGAAGATTATGACCCCTCTCTTTACTATAGGGCAGAGGAGGGTCAGGGTCAGTATCAAGTCCCACCAGTACAAGATGAAGATGAGAATAGCTTTGACCCATCAGAGTTTTTCCGGCACAGTGCACTTGCAAGTGAGGCAGAAGCTGCTGGGCAGCTGCAGGGAGAGGAAGATCAGGAAGACATGGCAGACATCAATACAGATCTGCAGGTGTCTGAGTCAGAAGGAAGTGATGATGCTGAGATGGATCAGATCCCTGGAGCACAAGAGGAGTCTAATGATGGATTTGATATTGATGAGTTCTTACAGTGAACAGGGAAAATTTTCCAATTGGCATTGCTAAAGGTGGATTGCATAAGGCTGAGTGTCACGTTTGAAGAAAGGATTTAATGATGAACTGAAAATGCACATTTAGAAAGGTCCCCCATTTGAACAGTTGATTTTTGACTTGGCTTAATTCCTTTTATACTGGATCTGTTAATAAAAAGCATTTGTACTAAGGAGTGTATCCATTGTGTGGGATGCTATCAAACATAATGATGGATTTCATGTTGAAAGGTTTCTACATTTGAAAGTGAATCAGCTTGCTTTTGAGTGCCATACAGTAACAGTGAAGAAATTGCTATGAAAGAGTTTATCGGATGAGGAAAAGTTCTTTTTCATTTGGCAATTTTAATGATGGAAGTGATATAGAAGAGGCTTGAAAATACAGAGAGGATGCATTTGCAAGAACACATTGTAATTTGTCTTTTTTTAATGATACACTCTGAATTGCAGTGAACATTAGTTGATTCTAATTGGCTATTACAACATTCATTTTAAACTTTGCAATGATGCTAGACAGTTCTAACAATGAATTTTGAATTTTGTTTGTTTACAATATATTCATAGGTACAACATAAATTTATGATTTGTTCACTGTGAATTAGTGTCTGCAATAAGAAATCAACTGACCAAAGGATTAACATCTGTATTAATAAATCAATAGACATGGGATTAATAAGAAATCTGTTGACACTGGATTATAGTCTGCAATAACAAGTTAGCTGACAAACTGGATTAACATCTACATTGATAAATAACTAACACCCTGTGGATAAGTTTGCAGCAAGGAGTCAAATGAACACTGAATTAGTGTCTGCATTAAGAAATAAACTGACACTAGAGTAGTGTTAGCATTAAGAAATCACCTGACAAACTGGATTAGTGTCTGCATTAAGAAATCAATAGAAACAGCAGAATAGTGTCTGCTTTAACAAATCAACTTTCAGACTGGATTAGTGTGTGCATTAAGAGATCAGCTGACAAACTGGATTAGTATCTGCATTAAGAGATCAGTTGATGTACTGGATTAATGTCAGCATTAAGAAATCAATAGATAAACTGGATTAATGTCTGCATTAAGAAATCAACTGATACACTGGATTAGTGTTTGCATCAAGAATTCAGCTAGCTGACATACTTGGCATTAGAAGAGTGAAAATAATTGATCAGTTTATTTTTCATTTATAAAAACAACTTTTGTCTATGGCAAAAGAATTATGCTGTTGTGTGATCTCTTGTTCTCCATAGTGTTGTAGGTCAGTGTTGATCTACATGTTAAAAAACATAGATTTCAAGGGTCATTCAATTCGATTACAAAAAATGTTTGTTTAGTAAACAAATCTGTAAAACCTTTAATTTTAGGTGACATGACTAAAAGGACACATCTTAAACAAAAGAGAATATCATGAAAGAGGGTATTCTGTGTAATTTAAGAGCATTATGTCATGTACAGATGTAATTTCAGAGAATTTGTTTTGAAATTTCAAATGTAAATTTTCATTGATCAAGTTTTTACCTGAAATGTTGTGCAATATTAAAATCTTACCGTATGTCCAGGATATTGTAGTCATCATGTCATAACAATACATTATTCTTTCAAAATATTTTTGTAAATCATTTTACATTAGATTTTTGTTAATTACACGATTGTTTATGGGGCAAGATATAAATAACTTCATTACACTTGTATAGAAAAGCACATTTGTAAGACTGACAAAGTCATTAAACACCCTTCATAGTCCTTGGCTAAGCTTAAGGGGGAAAAAAATTTACAATAATTTGCTTAATTTCAGTCAGTCATGAAATGACATTACTGTATTGATACAGTGAGTAAAGTGGTCTGTGCAAACTAAAACAACCATTATAGGTTTCCTACTGTCATATTATGAAAATTTATCAGACTGTGTGGATTGATAGCAAAGCATTTTATTTTAATTTTTTTCATTTGTTGAGAAAAATTTGATCTATTATGGTCTGGCTCTAGAGTATATATGAAAATATATATTTGTGTTCTCCTAAATATTCAATATTAATAATTTATTTAAGGGAAAAACTTTCAAGTTTCCTCCTGAAAAGTTATGTGGATGTTTATTAACTTTAAATAGTCTGAGATCTTCTGTTCTTCTCTATAATGTCATTCTCTTTCTCAGTTCATTTTTAATCAACCTACTGTAATTTTAAAAATTTCACATAGTACACATATCAATGCATCCATCAACTTTTTTAATTGTAAATCCATATCCTTTTGAACTTTAAATATCTTTCTTTTTAAAAATTTAATTCAGTTTCCTTTTCTTATATTAAAACCTTTTGGCATCTGATTGCACCACATTTTTGTTACTTTGGCCTGTTTCAATGAAGTTAAATTTAGACCTAGTAAAAATTTGTTTCAGGTTTTGGACTTACTATTACTAATTTGTATTCTTTCCTAAACATTTATCATTTCATCACAGCAGAAAATAAATTGTTCACATGTTCGTATTATCAGAAGGATAATAGTGTTCGGTGGCTTACAAGTTGTAATTAAAGAAAAATGAAAAATTTTTTGAATTGTATCAGGAATCATGTTCATGATTAAAGAATGTGATTCATTCCTTCAAATGTGATAATAAATTTGAAATTTAAAAAATGACATCGTTTTTCTTGCAAACAGTCATAGCAGAAATATTTGCAGTATTGTGAGGAGGATCATATATTGCATTCCAATGTCATTCTGTCCTGTACATGTATATGTGTACATTCCTTGTACCCTGTCCAAAATAATTCTGCTAAGTTTTGAAAGATTTTATGATGGCTTAATAAATATAGCAAGAAGACCTTGGTCAAACTCAGTTATTGTAAGCTGGCTCATATTGCAATCATAGCTGCCACCAACCTCATGAATGAAGCATTCCACCCTTTGCAAAAAAATAAAGTGCACAGGAGGATTCAGAAGACATAATGATAATTTTTTTATTTTTATGCTAATGTTATAGCTATATCAACTTTTAATTGACAACCAATATACCAGATTTAAATAAGTTAAATCTTTCACCTGGACATTGGATATCATACCTGACACCTCCCAACATCTGCTAGATTTCTCAGAAAATGTTGACCATTAAATCCATATTGTTTTATTGCTCTATCTGTACTTTGACCCTTTCTGTCAGTATTAAAAACTTTGCATCCATAAATTTGTGTACTTTTTCACACCATTGTAGATGCTGACTATGCCATTTATCATTTTGTTTTACACAAACCTTAATATTTTACATTGCTGGCTCATGTTGTTGTTGTCATAGGGTTTAAAGCCATATTTTAGCACAAGATAGGCTATAACATGGCAGCCAGTAAGAACTTTCTCACATACCCATGTTAGCTGAGCCAGAGGGCTCATTTTGAATTTTAATTTTGTAATTTGCTATTATGGCCTTAATTTGGTACAGTTTGCATGTTTTGTCTACTTCATACTTAGGTGCATTAAATGCAAGAAGTTCTGGTTGCATTGGACATAAGAAAGCATTGAAAAATTGGTTGCCCAATAGATATTCTGGTTGTCAGTTAAATTACTTCAATAGCTCGAAGACTGATGTAATCAAAATTATTTAACAGTTGTTATATATATATATATATATATATATATATATATATATATATATATATATATATATAGTAATTGAAAATGTCTCACATGTTAGCACACTTATTTCATCTGCCATAGATAGCAAATAGATGATATTTGAACAATTTTAATATTTTTTATGATGATTCTTAGTTCAATAAACATAATGGTTCTGTTGGGAACCCAGACTTACAGTTTGTTCTGTCTACTTTCTAATGTTTGGACACTTTTGACCAGAAACATATCTACATTTTACGCATATCTTTGTTTATATCATTATTGTTCATGTTATATTGATCTGATACTGTTATTCCTGGGTCTAAAACTAATTATAAAATTTCCACTTGTGATTTTTCTTTAGTCATTACTCACTGTACCAATGCCTTAGGCAGCAACATTTGTAATTAACTTAATTCTTTTTATCTTCAATATTCCTTTAGCCAAAGTCAGTCAAGATTTGACTGCTTCTGTGTAGTGCCTAATACTGAATCATTTCATTGGAAAATGCTCTTTAAAACGTAATTGCATTAGTAGTTGTTTCTCACAATATTTTTTCAATTTTTTAAGTATTTTTTAAAGAGAAGAAAATACTTAAAACATTTATAATTCTGGCTACATACTTTAGATGGTTATATCTTTTGATTACATAAAGGAATGTGATGATCTGCACTCACAATATGTATTTAAAAGAGGCATGTTGTCAAAAAGGTCTCTAATAGTTTGTACAACTGATTTTAACCCATAATCAAATATGCCTTCTGACTGCTACACTAACAATATTTTGTAAACGACTTGTCTAGCATAAACTGCTCAACAGGTTTGACTAGATTTGAAATAAAACACCCTCACATGAAGGCCTTTGAAGATTTTTTTTACAGAAGATGCAAATTTACCATCAGATAGGACAACAGAAGTTAATTGAAGCTTTCGAGCATTAATGCTTTAAACATTCATAAACAATACTTTTTCTTCAGTTAAATGGTTTTAGATCATTTTTAATTCAGCATTGGCTACATCATGCATAAGAATTGGAACCCAGTTGTATTTCTCCTTCGAAGATGTTTCCTAATCACATTACATTAGGAATATTAGCCTGATACATTGTGAATCCAACCCTACTAAGCCATGTAAATGATTTATCCTGTCGGTTTCTAGATAGACAAATGGCAGTAACTCATGCCCATTACATCTCCTCAATGTCACCAGGTGTTGCCAATTTTTAGCTTTGCTACTGTGGTGGAGGAGACAGTTTAGTAAATTGGCCCCTGGCAAATTTCTTAACTTAAGGCTATGGTGTGCCTTTTTGTAAAATATTATGTAATAATTAAAGATATGGATATATTAGTGAATTTGGTCTTCCTGGCGTGTGTTGTTCTTGAAATTGATGTGAGCCATGTACACCTCATGTGGTCACTGCATAGTATGTAGCCAGTGAAATGCTAATAGTCAGTTAGGAAGCAGAGCTATCCACTTAAATCAGTAGACACTTTTGTTCAGGACAAGTAGCATATCTCAAAAACTGCCTGGATCACAAATATTTTGAATGCATCAAGCTGTTAAGTACACCATGTTTTTCAAAATTATCACCGAAGGAAATGGCTTGTGTTTGCACTGTGAGCATCATGTTTTCTCAAAAATGACCTTCAGACAGGAAAATGCGTGTATAAATTTGGGGGGAGGTGCATCAACATTTTATGTTGAGTTTACACTGATTTGTCGAGTGAATGATGTTCTTATGCTTTGCTTTATAACACTATCCAGAAATCTAGACATTTTTTACCTTGCTCATATATTTTATATTTTAGGAATTTTTATATTAGGTAGCATCAGATAAAAACTGTCCCTTACCCCCATTGCAGATGACACATACTGAAATAGCCTACACAAATCCAGCCTTTTATGTGTTCCTATGGACCCATTCAACATTAATTTTGGATTTATTGTGCAAATTCATCGATCTGAAGGTTGTTTACTTTATTTTACATTTTCTGCCAATTTTTGAGTGATTTATCACTTGTTTGGACTTTGTCATGTAAGACCACCATCCTACAACACCATCCATGACCTCGTACAAGGTCATTATGAGTTAGCATACCTTTGACTTTTTTTTGCTTACTCTGTCCATTATGAAACTTTTATTAGTGAAATTCTGAATTGCTGCTTGATACTTATGCATAGTTTATTCATATTTTATGCTGGTTTTGATAAAATTCTGATTTCATTATTAACTAAGCAATGTGTATAAGTTTACAACAGGGTTATAGGTTTCTGATACTACACTTTTGTGGCGACAGTATTTTAGTGACCTAGTAATTTCAACACATTACTAGTTTCTGGTTTAGAGTGTGTTCTTTGTGTCGTTTTAGCAGAATATCGATTGAAATAATCTACATGCAAGTTCAGAGCAAGGAAGTGTACAATGACCATTGTTTTGCTTATGCTATATATACACTCTAATATGCAGAGTATATAATACATAGTCAATTGAAGTCTTGGCTTCGGTGTTAGGTAATTTGTCATATAATGAATGGCAGTTTATACTATTAGCTTGTTAGGCACATACTAATTTGCAAAATCTATGCCTTGTTTTCTCATCTTGTGGCTTTTTAGGCAAGAGTTTTATTATATGCATGAAATGCACATTAACAGCGATCATCAGTACTGCATTGAATGGAAGGAAAGACTGATTAAATCAAGGTTCGTTGTTGGCGATATCAACCCATTGCGGAGTATTGCCCAGTTTGGGGAAACCCAGGAGGCGTAAGTCCCTCCGCGTGTCAGTGCACGGCCTTCAGGCCTTAAATTCGGGCACATGGGGTTCATGCCGGATCCGTTTGATCAAATTCTTAATACTGCCGTACCGTTAGCGGCCGTCCCAACATCGTCAACCGTCCAGCCGACATCGGCAATCCAGCCAACACCAGCAATCAAGCCGTCTCAGCATGGGGTCCTTTGCATTGAAATGGTGCAGCCAAATAGTTCATACGGGGATTTTACTGATAATTCCGTCCGTCTAGCCACGCCGTCGGTATCTTATCATTGCTATATTGGAGATTTCAATAAGAAATCTGTCCGTTCAACCAGGCGCGGCCGATACCGGTGATTGCCAGACCGTTTGTATACCGTCATCATCCGGTCGACCACACGCCATTCACACCCGATCGATTGCATCTAATGCATATTAAAACCTTACCATCGCCAGCTGTTCAGCTTTGTCAACCTGGGAACCAGTCAACTATGATTACGAGGATCTTAGTGACATATCCTTCCATCCAACATACTGTCTTGTGTTCTTTCAGTGACAGAATTCAATGAGAAACATGTCTGTCAGATAGGCCTTTGGAGCGACAGTTACCGGTGATAGCCGGGTCGTTTTTCTATACCGCCAGCTTCCAAACCAACCATTCGCCGGGCAAACCGGCCGGCAGTGCTGGACTTAAGTATGTTCACTACTTGTCCACCAAGGAGAGTTAATGAAGTTTTACTGAGAATGGAGAACTGATTCTTCTTACCATCTGCAATGTTGTTCTAGCACTGCAAATAGACCCAGTTAGGTCTCGACGCAGAATGTGTGCGGCGGAACTCCTTCAAATCCGCCATGGAATGGACTGGTGTTATCTTTAAAGCCGCCGTCTAGGACCATTTCTTTTTTACTCGGGTGTTGTCTACTTCATTATGTCACCACCCTTATAGCTGTTCTAAAGAATCTGTTGATTTCTTTGAGGAGGAAGAAACGATTTAGCGCGACAAACCTTCAGAACCAGTCTTAGGCGTTTGACGAGAATGTAGTATTGGTTCATACGTACCCTCTTCATGTTTTTTTTTTTTATAACGGACAAGTCCGCTACATGCCCGTCAGAGCTGGTTAGTGATGTCGTTGCAGATATCTGACACCAGCCACGCTTGGGAAGCGATAGCCAGGATTGCTTGGGTCATTGACCAGGGCTGCTCAGGATTGGGTTGTTTCCCTGTTTCAGTGTTTAGCAGATGTCATCAGCATCAATGGCAGCGTACTTGGGCGGCATCCATCAGATACACATGGTAAGTTCTATCCTACTCTAAGGCTACTTGGGCTTATTTAAGACTCATTCAGATACATTCTTGATTATGTCATTATGATACATCAAAACTATTGGAATTCATTCGAAACAGTCTTTACGTTTGGATTTGTGATAGAACATTTATGATTATTTTGAGTATTAATTTGCAATACTCTAATTTCCTCTTAAATTTTCACATTATAACTTAGAGAAATTAATAAAATTATTTTACTAAATTTGATGTTTTCGAGTATCCATTCTGTCTGTTATATAGTTTGAGACAGGGTTGTAACAATATACTCTCCAACCCAAATTACAGCTATACATCACATAACAAAGGAAAAGAATTTAAAATTATTTTAATAATAAGATATACAATATTTTCTTTGTAATATATTATCAGTACAGAAAATCAGGAAATTCGTTTTCTTTAAATACCAAACCCTATGCAAATTACGAAACTGTAGCGATATCTGAAGGAAGTAAACTCTACGTTTTATTTTTGTGGTTGATTTAACCCGATAAGTTAGGTGGTATTTAAACACTAGACATGAATTGGGATAAATTGATAGAAATCTGGAGTGTTATAGGCTGATTTTAGCCGCTACTTCCCTCCCAGTATGCATGCACAGATTAAGACATAAGTGTTGAATGGGGAATTATTTTTATGAGTTTATTTTCACCAAATTAGCATTCAGCTGAAAGCCTTAGCTTAACTAAATTCAACTCTAGATTTTATATCAAATCGGCGTGTCTTTAATTATGTTATATACAGAATTTACATAAAATCGTTATCAAACTCTATCAAGCATAATATCGTTACTTTGCATGTATTCATGGCCAGTATATAAAGGAAAAATGAATAGAGTAGAGAGATATAACAAGATTTTCTTTTTAAATCACATTTTTGTATTTATTAAAATTGTAGTCCACTACTTCTTATATTATTTTGTATGTATATTCCTTCACTGTTACGACTCTGATGCATGATAACGGATTGCCCACTTTCCAGCCAACGCGGATTGCTCAGTTTGCACTGCAGAATTTTTGTTATATTACGCTGAATTAAAAAGAATAAATGGTCAATCCGTAAGACAATTTCATTTTCTGGCCATTTGTTCAATTTAAAGAGATTGTTATCTTTCATAAATTCCCAAAATTCCAAACATTGAACAATGTGGAACACACCTTATCAATATTATCCCATTAACAGTCTTGTCCCGTTCCTGAGGGATTAACTAGAGATTGTAATGTAAGGTTTGTCGTATTGATGACCTTGCATTTAAATGACTTTTCAAGAGCATTCAAAGATAAGAATTTGTTTAACACGCCTTTCTCGATAGAGAACGGTGAACGTGGGTCATCCATTGCAGAGATGTGACCGGACACCTGACAGAAACATGTACATTTGTGCCATTTTGTGTTTCATCCTAGCATGGATTGCAGGTATTTAGGTGTACAATTTATAATGAATAAAATTCTGCGTGTGATCACACAATCTCTCTCTCTCTCTCTCTCTCTCTCTCTCTCTCTCTCTCTCTCTCTCTCTCTCTCTCTCTCTCTCTCTCTCTCTCTCTCTCTCTCTCTCTCTCTCTCTCTCTCTCTCTCTCACACACACACACATATACATACATACATACATACATACATACATACATACATACATACATACATACATACATACATACATACATACATACATACATACATACATACATACATACATACATACAGGCGCACGTACTCATTAACATGCATGACGTAGAATGTCAAAATAAGTTATGATAAAAAAGTGGCTAATAGTAGAAGGGTTACACACATTCCTGTTCGTCTTCTCTGGACATTACAAAATGAAACACAACGGAGAACATCTGAGATGAACTGAAACAAAATGTTCATACCTCTAAAATGTATATCATGTTTAATTTCTAGTATATGGAAAATAAGTGTTGGTAATTGTTCACAAGTCATGGATGTCCAATGTCAGTAGCTGACATCTGAAATGTCACCTGTATATTTCAGGTGATCAAGACGAAATGACTGAAAATGTCTTGCTACATTATTCTTAATTTGCTGCTTTATTGACGAACAGTTTTGAATAAAATTAATATGATGACAATTCAGTTTTCTATTCAGGGTACATACGCATGCGTATAATCCATCTGCAAACTGAATTTTCCGTGTGTGATGAGTTGATAGTATTACAAGACAAGAAAATTATTCATATTTAAAAAGAAATATGAAAATAAGGATTTTAGACTATGACATGTTCACAAATTAATAAAATAAATAGAAAGCGTTTTACCTTTGTTTGTAATATGTAAAATAGTTCGTTTTACTGGATTCGGAATTTAATCGCAATGAACAAGACTAGAATTTAGTGGCCAAGGGTCTTTGCATTCTGAGTAGTTAAAAAAAATGGAAACAGGGAAATGTCTTTGCCAGAAATGCCACAAATAGATCCAAATAAGAATTCATTGTGAATGTATATTTATTTGTTTTGTTTTGTTTTGAGAAAAAAAACAGTAGTGACTTCCAGCTATGATTATCAATTAAAAAAATATAACGATGTACAGAGATACTTTTATATAGGTCATGAGAAAAGGAATGTATCCCAGTAGGGATGATGAGTATTAAAAACTTTAATAAGAGTTGCATTTCAATTTAAAATTTAATTTGATTGATTTTAAAAAAAATCATTCCATTACCATTCTCTCTCTCTCTCTCGCTCTCTCTCTCTCTCTGTATATATATATATATATATATATATATATATATATATATATATATATATATATATATATATATATATATATATATATATATATATATATATATATATATATATATATATAAAGACATACTGTCATTCCAGTCTCTATTCACTAGTGCTTACATGTAACTGTATAGTTATCAAATATTTGGTAAGGGCACCGGTGGCTTAGTTGTTAAAGCGTCCGCCTCAAATGCGGGAGGTAGTGGATTCTATCCCTGCTCGAGTCATACCAAATACTTACAAAATGGTACTAGCAGCTGTCTCGCTTGACACTCAGCATTAAGAGTTTAGTGTTAAGACTGGTAGGCCTGGTGTCAGGATAATGTGACTGGGTGGGACATCATGCTACAAGTCTGCGGCATGATGCCCCAGTGCTAGACATCACTATAAACTGCCACATTGCAAACATCGTAGCGATATGACTGAAAAAGTTTTAAAGCTACGTTAAAAAATCATAATCACATCACATCAAATATTTGGTTTCAATTCGCTTGTAAGTGACAGAAAAATTATTTTAAAAACATTTAAAACAAAATGTTTTAAGTTCAGATTTAAACGGTTTTTACAATAACTTGTTGAGTTATAATTCATTTTACTCTTCACTTTTTTTTTACTAAACTTTTATAATTGTAAAATAATATGTTTATTGGATGCAATAATTTATCCACAGTTGTATTTTGAAAGGTTGATATTTTGTTACTTGTTTTTTTAGTTTTTATTTTTTTGTATTTGACCCTGAACGATTGAATCTTAAATAATCTCATGTCCTGAAATAGAATCAGATTCTTTACTTAACACGTGATACATAGTGGACTGTTAAAGATGTCTCTAACTTGCCAATCCTATGACAGGTTATTTTTGTTTTGTCTTATCATTAGATGTATCTAAAAGTGATTTAATTGCTTACGATAGTGTAAACAGTAACTAAACGTGTACGATTTTCCGTTATATGAGGGCATATATAATCAAGTTGTCCCATTTTCTGACAAAGAATTAACCATTCTGAGTTTACCTATCCAGATAGTCACCTTTCTCTTTTACCATTATTAACCTCTCAAACTCGAAACAAATAATTGATAAACGTTGTACATTATATTTTTGGATAAACGAATACTTATAATTTATTCACTAAGATCATAAGAGTTCATTTCAATATTGCAATTATCACCACATTATTTTCACCACAACTGCACACTATTTGTTTTCTTGTTGGGTTGTTGTTTTTTTTTTTTTTACAAATGCCCGATCCTATAACGGTTTTTAATTTTGGATTCTGTCATTGTTGTGTTATCGTAATTGTTTTATTTAAGCTGGATTTCTGAAATTACATATTTATAGGAAAGAGTGTTTTTCCAGAAGATCACATTGAATGAATTACGCGTAGGAGACATTATTTAACGAGGAAATCTACCCTACACAAATGCCTGAGGTTATGTATTTTATTGCAAACACGATGACTTGCAAAGAGCAAGCGGACTGAATTCTCTTTAACTCACATTTCCTCAACATTAACTCTTTTAAAATAAATTAAACAAACAACAATAATAAAAATAAATTCTTTATAGCAAGAAATTATGGCATCATGGAAATGAGCATGCTGGACTTGGAAACAAACTGACGAATTCTATCGTCGGATCAGATAGTATGTTGATTGTTGTGATAGTGGTGGGGAAGTTTTCCGTGTTATTATTTTGTCAAAGCTCAGTGACTTCATCTCCATGAATGACCCTCACACGTTGCCAATCCGTACAAACTAAACCCTGCAGAAAACACAGCGAAAGAAAATCAAAATAAATAAAACAGAATCCAGCACAAAATATTCCGGAAAATAACATAATCTAAACCAATACTCTTTTCACTTATGATACCCTTCGTGAACAACACTAGCAGCAAATATTTATTAATCTCACTTCTGTCTTTTCCGTTTCTATTCCCTCTGTCCTTGCTCTTTCTGGACACCAGATATAGTTTCATAGCAAAAATGCTCGTCACAAAAACAACAAGCTGGTCCTGAAGATTGACTTCCATGCTCCTGACAAATGCATATGAATTACAGAACTATAAAGCAATCAAGGGTTAATTTCTTTTAGAATCTATGTTATGGAAATGAAACTTTTGGTTAATTCAGATCAGCCCGCTTTTGAAGTTCCAGCAAAATTTCAACAATATTTACACTAGATCGAAGCTCAAAGATGCTTTCGCCTTTAATGAAGAATAAGAATTTTATTTTTATTTCATTTCTTTCTTCCTTTTTTCTGTGTATCTCTTTCTTCTCATATAGTGCCCGGATTTGGCGTGTACACAGACCCTCACTGTAACGGGAAGCAAGTTATCGTTCATCTGTTTGAATGGAAGTGGACGGACATTGCATTAGAATGTGAAAGATTCCTAGCTAAGAAAGGATATTGTGGAGTACAGGTATCCAATATATAAAGAATCATCCTTTGCTTACGTATTATGAAAGTGTGCAATGATCAAATAAGGCAGATGTAGATGGATGTGTGGTATTATCATTGCATAGTTCTCAACCTTTCAACAAAGTCAACATCTTCGGCGTTTTTTTTTTTTGTATGACCTTCATTGTTGTTAATTCAAGTATAAACGACACTGATATTCTGATGATAACCATTTGATAGTGCATCGGTCATGGCTGCAACGATTGACTTCAAAACGTACACACTTATAAGGATTAAACAAACCCTTTAAGAACGCATTAATTCGATGTCCATAAACATCACATTTCAACGTATACACTTGATTTTATTTCCTGAAAAGGAAATTATTATTTTTTCAGGTCTCTCCTGTAAACGAACATGTGATGGTAACCAAGGACTATCCCAGACCTTGGTGGGAACGATATCAACCAGTCAGTTACAAGCTGACCAGCAGGAGCGGTAACGAGGCTGAATTCATTGACATGGTGCAACGATGCAAGAAAGTGGGTGTCCGGTATGTGCAGCGCTTATCATAACAACTATTTCCAAGCGTATAGTTCGTTCATCTTAATAGAAACATAAAACATACCAATCAAAATTGTATTCTATTGTTGTGTAAAATTCTGACACTTCCAACAGACAGACAGAGTGAACGTGATTGATATCCTTGAAATGTCTGGATAACAACCAATATTATTTCATTAATTAAATTAATTTGTCATCGACAGGGTCTTTGTGGACGCTGTGGTCAACCATATGGCTGGCCTCGGCAGAACTGGTACGGGGACAGCTGGAAGCATCTTCAACTCGGATAACTATGATTTCCCGGGGGTCCCATTCAGCCGCCAACATTTCAATACCAGAGCCAGATGCCCGTCACATGACGGCAATGTTAATAACTACGGTGACCCGAGCAATGTAAGAAACTGCAACTTAGTTGGTTTAACGGACCTCGATCATAGCCAAGATTATGTCCAGAACATGATTGCAGCCTTCTTCAATCACCTAATAGACATCGGTGTGGCTGGTTTCCGTATTGATGCCGCCAAACATATGTGGCCGAAGGACATTACCTCCATTCAAAACAAGCTAAAAGATCTCCCTGAGGGAGGACGGCCGTTCTTCTACCACGAGGTTATAGATCAAAATGATGGCGCAATCACAACAGCAGAGTATACTGCTCTGGGCTATGTTACTGAATTTAGATACTGTCAGAAGATCGCATGGGGCATTCGCAATTTCGGAGATTTAAACAATGTTGTAGATTACGGCTGGCACATGACACCATCGTCTCAAGCATTTGTCTTTGTCGACAACCATGACAACCAAAGAGGCCATGGGGGCGGTGGAAACCTATTAACCCATAAAACTCCAAGAGATTATAAAATGGCTGTCGCATTCACACTCGCATATGACTACGGTTTCACGCGTGTTATGAGCAGTTATGAGTTTGGAGACGATTCAAGTCTTGGTCCTCCACACAACGCTGATTTCACGACAAAAAACGTTCCCATCAACAGTGATGGCTCTTGTGGAAACGGGTGGATCTGCGAACACAGATGGAGGGCTATTGCCAATATGGCAGCTTTTAGAAATGCTGTTGCGGGAACAGACAAGAGGAAATGGCATAATGAAAACGACCAGGTGTCATTCGCCAGAGGCAACAAAGGCTTCTTTGCAATGGCCAAGAGCGGACACATGGATGCTACCTTGGATACAGGTTTGCCTGCTGGAGTATATTGTGACCTTATCACTGACTGTGCCCAGAAGATCACTGTCGATGGCAGTGGAAGAGCCCATATTGTTATCAACAGCAACGATGATCCCATCATTGCTTTTGTTGTTGGTAAGAATTATTACATTATTCATCCGTTGTACCAAATTCTTCTTCTTAACAAGTATGCCGGTCAAAAAGTGTCCAGAATGTCTTGGTGGGAGTTGAGGGTGGGGGATTTTCTATATGCAGTATTCGTTATGATAAGTTGAAATTTGAAGTAGAAAGACAAAAGGAGAAATAAATAAATCAGTGTATTGCATCTTCAGTAGGAATTGTACATCTTAGATAATGAGCGTTTACACAAAGTGTATGAAGCATTGTCTAAATGTAGGTAAAATAAGAAAAAAGGGGGAACACATTTTCTACTCCATCTTCGGAATGGACTTTGCACACACACACACGCACATACACACGCACACACACACACGCACAGAGAGAGAGAGAAAGAGAGAGAAGTATGTTACGTTTAAATGTGAAGCGCTTTGATCATGGTTTTATACAGTGTTAATACTACCAAAAAACTCACCGTTTTTTCTGAATGATTCGAGCGAAGTTCATGAAGCAGGCTGCTGGGTTAAACCATGGCCTCATTGTGAACCTTGTGTCTCGTTTTCTGCTTTTGTTTCGGTCGTGATTTAGCAGGAATTACTGTATTTCAGTACCATACAAATATTGCATCGTTTACGTACTATATGACATCACGTAAATATCAGTGATGCCATTAGGAATACTTCATGTAATCCAGACAACTGCGCTTCTTCCATAATATTTTAGTATCTTGATATCAGATGACTAAAATCTTTATCTCTGAAGCAGGTGGTCCAACTGACCCCAGCGGGGACGGTGGTGGTTCTGGGTCAGGAAGTGGAGGGGACGGAAATGGATCAGTGACCGGAAGTGTGCCAGGATCTGAAAATGAAACAACTGCAATACCCACCACTACCACTACAGCAATACCCACCACTACCACTACAGCACCTCAGCCTTCCGTACCCACCCTGACAGGATGGCAGAGGACAGTCATCATTGTCGAAAAAAGAACAGTTTCTGGAGAAGATCTCTTTATCCGCGGAGGTCTAGATCATAGCAGACAAGCTGGTTTGTATTATTACATGAACATATATATTTGTTTTCTATGCCTTATTTTACTTTTGCAAATCTAATATCATTTAGCCGTCAATCATCTCCTTTTGGATACTTCGGGTAGTTCTGCCTAATGGCATAGAAAAGGAAAGTTTCTCATCGAAAAAAAAGAAGTTAAATGTATCTTTGATTTTAATGGTTTGTATTTAAGACGGAAGTATGGACGTAGTAACAACATTAGGATATCAGTTATCTAACAGGCAGTTTGTTTATTTATCTGTCTATCCGTCCGTACGCATGTGGGTTATAGAGTACATATTATCAATATTATATTTTTCTCATTATAGACAATGTCTTTTCATTGTACTAACTTGCTATTTATCAGGCTGTACCAATGATGCTACCTCAAGTCCCTGCGCTATTCCTATAAAGCACAAACAACTCGGTACAGGAGACCATTACGCCAAAGTAAATGCCTGGAACAAAGACGATAACTTTCTAGACTGGTATGGTGCCGAATCCGGTCAAGGATTATATAATGGTCAAGCTGCCGCGGGTACACCGGCTGTCTGGACTTCCAGTAGACCTACCAGTCCTGGATACAACAATCTGAATAAGTATGCGCTCTCTCTCTCTCTCTCTCTCTCTCTCTCTCTCTCTCTCTCTCTCTCTCTCTCTCTCTCTCTCTCTCTCTCTCTCTCTCTCTCTCTCTCTCTCTCTCTCTGAATAAGTACGCACTCACACACACACACACTCTCTCTCTCTCACACACACACACACACACACACTCACTTACTCTTCAATAGACAATATTACGTTCTCTTGAATGATCTACAGCTGCACGTACAGCACGTTTGACGCCTGCAGACATATGTATGTGGCGTAAAATAAGTAAATGATAGTGACCTAAAACTGTCGACTAAGAACATTCCGCTTCTGTGCGAAGAATCCGGAAGTTGTAACTGTACTTTCCCACTGATATCATAGCCGACATAAATATAACTCATGGATGTAATTCTTTGTCACATCCTATAATTTAAGGTAGTTTCATTATTTTAAAGATTGTCACTAATCAGTGGAAGATCATCCACGTTCTGGCAAATTGTTCTCTGTGCTTGTGAAACAATAAGTGACTGCTGTAAAGGAGACCATTTATGAAGATGGTTTATGCTAATCGGGGGATATTTCTTTAATCACGACATAATTATTCATCTGTTTATAATATGGTGAAGAATTATTTAAAACTCAAAAAGGGTTTGTACAAAATGGTTCCCGCATTTTTTGACGGCTAATCAACATTAGACCATGGTTTAAATCTCCAAGCAACTACATACTCAAATGAATAAATGTAGTTGTACTGTCAATAGACGTACATACATTATTTTTGTATGACAAAGGCCTGGTCGTTCATATAACTCTTCTACTCTGCTAGTCTCAATGGACATTCGTATGGTTCCAAAGTTCTGTAAACAATTATTGACCACTACCGAACCATTACCCAAGGTATATATCTACTCCATGATAACTTATCGCCGCATAAAGTGGTCGTCAAAACATACTTCTTAAAAGAGCACAACATTCACATGTTGCTGCATCTCAAAGTCCTTTTCATCTCAGCGACTTTGTCTGAATCATGTTGTCAAAGATTACCGGACGATATGAAAGTTGCCATGTCATTAGAAGTGCAATGCTCCATGGTATAACAATATATCCAACAATGAAAATAAAACTTCGTGTTATAATTTAATCAGCTGGGAAAGTGTTACAAGATGGATGAGGAATACATTGATGGGATGCGCTGACGTACTATTCACTAATAAAGAACTTTGTTGTACATGGCACTAATATTTTTCAGAATTTCTTTTAAATACTGATGTAAGTATTGAGATAAACAACCACAGTTAGGAGCTCTGTCAGACTGACGAAAGTAAAAAAACTATCCAGCCATACATAAAATACTTTATTATTGTTATAAGGCCACGATTATTCTGTAAAATGGTCGGTAATCAGTTTCGTTTGTTAAAAGATTTGAATAGGAAATATACTTTTTTGCGGGGGAGTGAAATAAATCTGGTATTAGCTTCTTTTACGCAAGACCGTGTGAAGTGGGATTTAAATTATGCATTGGTGAACCTGATTATATTATGTCTGCAGGTAAGATACGCATTGTGGGACAGAGTCACAGTATGTCTGCAAGCAACATATGCATGGTGGTACGGGGTTACATTATGTTGTTGTTGTTGTTGTTCTAGGGCTTTACGCCATTTTCAGCACAAGATAGGCTATACATGACGGCTAGTATTAATGGTGGTAGAAGAACCCTGGAAAACCCCGGGAGAACCACCGACCCACGAGAAGCTACTGGCAGGCTTTCTCACTTACCCACGTTAGCCGAGTCTGGACTCGAACTCACGCAGAGGTGAGATGGCAGTGATCCGTAACGGTCAGCGCTTTAGACCACTCGGTCACTCGGGGCTACATTATGTCTACAGGCAAGATAAATAAGCCCTAGGTTTCCCCAAAATAACCTATTATTCATGAAACTGAAGTTTATAAAATTGAACTAGGAATAAAATTTTGGAATGTTGGGTCAAATAAAAAATACTGCAAAATGATCAGAAAAGAAGTTGAAGATTATTTGAATTCAGGTTCATAAAAGCTGCGGTGATCTTCAAAATATGATGTTTCATTTAGAATTTTGGCAACTTATTCTGAAATCGTTAAATTTTGCTCGGTACTCCCGACAATCAAATATGACTTGGGGTTGGGGGTGGTGCTGATCATAGTTTTCATAAAATTACATATTGAAAGTATACAGTTTAGTTTATATATAATAAATAGAATATAAATTTATAAATCATGCTTAAATCTCAGTTACAAATATGTTCTCTTTACAAGTCCATTTGTAGAATTTTAATTTTTGTACTTATTTTGATTAGAAGGGAAGTTTTTTTCTTTTAAGAAAATATAAGGGTAAAGGAATTATCACAATGAGACATACAAGACTTACGAAGGAATTATTGATGCTGGTCCACATCGCAGTGTTTGTGTGTGTGTGTGTGTGTGCGTCTGTGTGTGTGAGAGAGATTTTTAATGTAGCTTTAACAATTTTTCAGTCATATCGATATGATATCTGCAGTGTGACAGTTTATAGTCATGTCTAGCACTGGGGCATCATGCCGCAGACATGTGTTATGATGTCCCACCCATTCACATTATCCTGACTCCATGCCAACCAGTCCTAACACTAACCTCTTAATGCTGAGCGTCAAGCGAGGCAGCTGTTAGTACCATTTTTTAAAAATGTCTTTGGTATGACTCAGTTGGGGTTCGAATCCAAGACAGACGCTCTAACTACGAGACCACCAGAGCGGTTGACAAGGAATGAAATGATTCTTTATTGTACTATTTTTGAAAAACGGACTTTGAAGTAATAGAATATCCCCTAAATAAGATATGTCTTTGAAAGTTTTGCATGTAAGGAAAACAAGTCCATGTAAGGAACATAATGAAATTAATATTAATTAAAGTTTGGATTGCGTACATTTAGAGATCAGAATTGGAAGGCCTTAAACCTCAGCTGGAGTTTCTGTGCTTTAATGAGTTTTAGAATTACAGGGTTTGAGCTCGAGTTAAATTATTTTGTACAGAAGCGTTTTGTTATTATAGGGATTGATATAATGAGGTGGGATTTAAACAAGAAAGTACACTTGTACGTGTATAAGGAATCTAACGCTGTTATACAAATAGAGTAAGATATAACAGCCGCTGCTCTGTGATTTACCACCTGCTTCCACTCTAGAACACTGGTTCAGAATTTATATATCCTACTTATGTCTATATACATTAATGTATCTGAAGACGTATATTATTTCCTCTGCAATTGTATATAGTATGTCCTTCATGTCGATTCCTAGAAACGTCTATCAAATCTGTTCCCAGGTGTCAACTCCAGTTATATTGGTATCTTTGAACAAATATCGGAAATTCAGGAAAAGACTATATATTTTAAAAGTAGGTAATCTAGGAAAGTAATTTCATGGATCCAATTCCATGATTTAAAGTGGGTGTTCTTTTAAAGTGTGCGTGTTAATTATATTCTCTTTATCGATGCTTTACATTCTCTTTAACAGATATGGTGATCATTACTGGTTAGTTGATATAGATATGGACTGCAATCGGACGGATAACGGTTGGTTTGAATTCAAAGACATCGTCAACGGCGGATGGGAACCTAATATAAATACTGCCACATGTACCGGAAATGCTGGTGGAAGCTCTCCGCATACTTCCGCAAACCACTGGGCACGTTGTGGCTATCTAAATGTATATCACTGGAACAGCGGAACTTGTGAAATAAATATTTTATCTTAAATTGATTTGCAGTTTCAATTGTAATTTCGTTTGTTTGATTTTGCAATAGAAATAAAGAAAACAAATTGATTATACTAACTAAAATATGACTGTTATATATCTTTATTCAAACCAAACAAGTTTTTAAAGTGCCATTGTAGTGCAGATACCACCAATAAATGTACAATCCTCAATCAAAAAATTATTAAGAATTAATTACCAATTAATTAATTAAAAATTGTTTCAAATTAGATATTTGTGGGCACCACAGAGTTTGTCGAATCCTCATAAGCTATTGAACTGAATCAATATAAGCAAGGTACTAGATAAATATTTATTACAGGTGCTACATTAATATTTATTACAACACGCGCGTTAATCACTATAAGCGAGTTTCGATCATAGTTTTCATTGACAACGTTACTGGACAGTTAAAATGACATCTAAACGTTTAGCAATTTGGGTCAAAAACACTACCTTAAACACTCAGCAACCTAATGAGCAGTTGACAGATATGTAGGAGTAGTATGTAACATTCAGCAATATCAATAAAATTACTTCATATGAAAAGATGTTACAAACTAAGGCTAGCTGATAATGCTAATCGTAGTTTTTATTTCAAGATGAAGAATTAAGCTTTGGAGGAAATGATATTGTATAATTGTTTTTGAAGCAAGTGGTCCATTTGGATGATTTTTAACAGGGGTCTCAAATTCAAACCACCTTGAGGGCCGCATGAGGGCATTTTCGATGGTCCAAGTGGGGCAACATCTTTGTTATCTCTCATGACACCGTGCGATGCCAATTATTTTGTGGGCTACAGGATACGACTCGCGGGACGCGTGTTTGACACCCCTGGCCTATAACATTCCTTCAGATATCAAATGAAAGCCGACAATAAGAGCACGTGCCCACTGCCACAAAATTCTCAAATTAGGTGTTAATACACAAGCTGAGCATGTATTTAAGGATTTAACCTAGTCAATGTCAGTCAAAATACACACTCGACCTACATAATTATTACAGTTATTATTATGGATGTGCAATAAATGCAGATATACAATCTAAACATTAAATATCAAGTATGTATATTATTATAAATGTATTGATTCAGTGGCGTAGCTAGGCGGGTGCTGGGGGTGCGGACCGCACCGGGTGACACCATCTCAGAGGGGTAACACCAACTGAAAAATTGCAAATTTTACAGAGCAGACGTTGCTCGGTCCATTCGTAATTCATAAGCGGATAACCGATCATAGTTAAAAAAAATACATGACTAAAAGGCAGAACAGGGTCAGGGTGCCACCATGCAGTCTGCAGAGCATCTGGGGCTAATTTTAATGAGATTCAGAGCTGGTCGGATCAAAATTTGGAGTTATTTACGAACGCGATAATTAATGAGGTAGAATAGATCAATAGACTTGAAGGCGTTTCCGTAGGCCGAGTGTTTCATGCGCACGAGGTACCATCTTTAAGTGGGTAAAAAGCTGATGCCTTCAGGTCTGACATTCTTACAAATCTAAAACGCGACGGACTTGACATAATGATGTGCAGAGCTCAAGGCTACGATAATTCTGCAACAATGTTTCGGAATCCATGGAGGTGTTCAGGCCATTCTGAAAAGAAAGAATAATAAAGCGATTTTTATGGGTGCGTGGACCATTCACTGAACTTGTGTGGCCAACACTCTTTTGCCGAAAATGCTTCATGTGTTACATTTTTTGGTACTCTTGAGAGAATATTTTCTTTCTTTGCTGCTTTCACTCATCGATGGGATGTTTTGATTGAACACACTGGATTGTCGGTGAAAAGGTTATCAACAACACGTTGGAGTGCTCATTATGCTGCTGTTAAGCCAGTGAAAGATAAGTTTGATGAATGTATGGCGGCGATTGAAGCCATATGTGATCCTAGTGAAAATTTGGACACAAGGTCTTTTACATGCTGTCGGTGATTTCACGTTTATCTGCTACCTTTACCTCTGGGTTGATCTACTTGAGGAATTCAATCTTACCCAGCAGTACCTGCAGACTAAAGACTTAACTCTTGACAAAGTTGTGACTGTTAGAGGCCTGAAGATTGTTTCTCTGCACGAGAAACGCAGTCATTTAGTTGAGCATGCAATTGAACAGGCACTTTCAAAATAAGACCAATATGGAATTTCGGTAGAAAGAAGATTATGGTTCAAGAAGAGAATGGCAGGGGAACAACTGAGAGACGATAGGCTCTCTCTCTGCGAGAATAAAACAGTAGGGAGATGCTGGAATGTATTGATCGTTTTCATTCTGAACTCCAGATGAGATCAAAAGCGATCAAGGAAGTAGCAGATATGTTTGCGGCTGTTCAACCCAAGAGTCTACTATCGGCAATTCAAGAATAGTTACTAGTGTCCGTTCCCAATTTAACCTCTTTCTATGACGAGTTATCTGAAGATGGGCTTTTAAAAGAAATACCAAGGTTTAGAAGGCACCTGAAAGCAGCTGATATTGATCTCCACAAAGCCATAGACTGGTCATTGTTTGATGTTTTTCAATTTATAGCTGAATGGGACTTCCTTAAATCTCTCCCAATACTGTCTCTAAGCCTCCAATTATTTCTCACGATCCGTGTGTCTGTGGCCTCATCTGAGCGGAGTTTTTCAAAACTAAAGCTGATAAAGAACTATTTACGATCCACCATGGGACAGTCAACACTTTCTGATCTGGCTCTATTATCAATTGAAAGTGAGACCGTGAAGGATATAGACTTTGATGAAGTAATTGACAGGTTTGCAGCTCTGAAGACCAGGAAAAGAAAATTTTAAAAAATGTATTAATATCTATAACTTAACGTTATTACAGTTGTTTAATACTTGCACACGCTGAACTTCAGTTAACTTGGTTTTTTTCTTGTCATTTTGATAATGTTGACTTATTACATGCTGAATAAATAAGAATAAATATGTGGTCGAAATCTGGAGGGGTGACACCGTGAGTTTACCGCACTGGGTGACACCAACCCTAGCGACGCCACTGTATTGATGTATGAGAACCAAAGGACATGAATGTTTGTTTCTTTTATACACGAAGCTAAATTCCAAAGGTAACAAATTCATAGAAAGAAATTCGGTTCAGTACATCTGTTTTCATGAACAAGCACTTCGAAATAAATCACTATCCCCTCAACTCCATCCTTCTTCTCATAATAAGTTTAATGTTCAATTTTGAATGGAGCTTTTTTCACTTCTAGCCAAAAATAAATTACATTAGAAAGCACTCTTTGTAATATTGTCAGTTATAATGAAACTGATCCTGATGCGTCTGCACACGAACACCCAATAACCCATGAACCGAACATATATGTGTATCTCGCTTAATAATTGATTGATGTTACATAGTGAGGAGGATACTGTACAACAGTATATAATAGTAGTCACTATTAGCACTTCAAATGGATATAAAGACTAACATTAAATCTCCCTGGTACTGACTAGATAACATCATGCTCTCTTCCATCCTCATTTAAAATCCAAGCTTGCCACGAGTTCATGTTGTCGTTATTAAAGAACCCTATTAGCTCCAAATCTATGCACAAATTATGTAATCACTTAGAGAACGTAAATAATTCATATTTTAATATAAAGAGTATATAATCATTATAAATGCTTCCTTCTAACCTGAACTGAATCATTGATTTTGGTTTGTAAACAACATGTTTATCTCAATCTGAGTCCAGAACATTGGAAATTCCCCGTGAAATGTCAGGTCTACCTGTTGTTTACCAAATTTTATATTATAGCTTTAGTAACAAACCTTATAATCATAACTAAGATTTTATCTTGTAAATATTTGGAACCTTACAGAATGAAGTTTGTCATTAGGTAATAGGTTTATTTCAGAAAATGCTGATTGTGACCTAAGGTCGAGTAGATGTCTATATAATCTTGTTTATCAAGAAATCATTCCTTCATGCTGTAAGATTTGAGCAGAATCAATAGTATTGTCATTGTGTCCACTATTTCATTTGGGCTGGAATTTATTTATTCAAATTATGTAATTAAACATAGTCTTCTCAGTAATTGCAAAGTGCTCAAAAGCAACATACTTGGAAATAAATACTTAGATTTTTAGTGAAATTCAAATAAGCATATACTCCTGAATTTTATAATTGTGATTCAGCAAGATACCGTTGGCACATGACTACGACACAAGCCATCACAGGCACATCAACATTTCTAGCGTTGGATTTATTTTCAAACACCTCTGTAGTTTAATCAGAATATTAATTTTTATAAATTGTGTTAAAAATTCTAGAATTAATTATAATTTAATTCATAATACCTTAAGTTAAATTTTATTTTTACATTTGTCACTTTGTATTCTAAAGAATTAAATTTTACTTTTTTAGAAATGTACAAAAGCTGTAGGTTTTCGCTCATTTTTATTACTTAGTATAACACCATAGTCATTAGGAATTTTGAATCGTGATACAGTTCATAAAATATATACAAAACCTTTCCCCCTTTGTTCACTGTAAACTATTAAGTGATGGGGTTTTTTTTGGCATGTATAATATGTTTCTTTTCATGACCTTCGATGAACATGTCTAACATCTGGTGGCAGCGAGATTTAAATTTTCAGTAGCTTTAAAAATTTAAAACATGGAACATTTTCGATCCTAAAAGCCAAAAAAAAATCCGAAGAACAACTTTGACTGAACGGGTATAGTCGTGTTAATAACACTAATGACTCCCAGCTAAGATTACCAATTCAAATATTATAATGATGTACATAGATTCTTTTATAGAGGTCTTTAGAAAGAGAACGCATACCGTTTGAGAAAATGAATATTGAAAACTTTAACGAGAATGTTTAATATAAATTGAATGACTTTTTAAAATAAATAACATTATCATTCTTGTGTATTATTATATTATATATTTTAATTGGAACATCAGATTTAGTGAAACATATCATTAAAGACGGGCTGTCATCACATCTTCAATTCACCAATGCGTATATCCAAATATAATTACCAAATATTTGGCGTGAGTACACTTTTAGATAACAACGAAATTACTTTAAAATTTTCGTTAATCTAAATATATTTGAAAATCCGATTTCAAATTGTTCGATCGGAATTTCATGATTTACATTTCCTTTGACTCGTCATTTTTCAAGCTTTTTTTAAAATGTATAATATTATGTTTACAACATGCGATATATTATTCAAAATTGTGTTTTCAAAAGTTTCCTATTTTATCACTAGATTTTCATTAAGTTGTTAATTCGCTGTAATTGCCTCTTAACAATTTAATCTTAAATAAACCAATATCCTGAAATAGTTTAATAGTCTTTACACATTAGACATATTGCAGTTGTAAAGATATATTTGCCTTGTAAATCATAAGACAGGTTAGTTTCAGTTTGCCTTATCATTACACGCATCTGAAAATGATTTAGTTACATAAGACAGTGTAGACAATAACAAAATGTGCACTATTCCCACATGAATGGCCTTGTGGGCAGAAATAATCAAGTTGTCCTATTTTCAGACATTATTATAAAAGAAACATTTGGTGTATGCACAGACTGGCATGCCTTTCCAGATCCAGTCATCTTTCTATTTCACCAATATTAACCTCTCAAACCCGAAATACATATTAGCTAAAATTAGTACATTATATTTATTAGAGGTTAAGTATTTTATTGTTAACACCGTGTATTAATATGAGCGTGTGGGGTTTTTTAAATCGTATTTCCTAAACATTAGCCATAAAAAAAATAAATTTAAAAAAAGACAAATCGTTCATGGCAGATTAATGGTGAGCATGCTGCACTTGCGACCGGAAAGATCTGGCCGTTAAAGGAGGGTATGTTATCGTGGTGTGTTTATTTTAAATCCCATTCACTTCGGCACTAAATAACCATCCTGTTTTGATGTTCCGTAAAACACGAAGCCAAATATTGTAGACAACAAAACTAACAAATCCGAATTAATGAAATAGAATGAACCTTCAAATTATTCATGGAAACTGCATCATCAAAAACAATATATTTTCACGTATGATTAAATGACATCCTTCCTTATCAACAACGACAGCAAATATTTACCAGTATTTAGTTTCAGTTCTATCCCTTCTGTATACGACGCAAATTCTAATGCACAGTCAAGGCTCTTTTGAATTTCAATGATATCAAGAACAGCCTGAGTGAATATCGTTGGGTTTTTTTAAAGTACATAGGCATAACTGTATCTCAAACAAAAATTAATTTGTTTAAGAATACCTATTAAAAAATCTTGGTTGATTCAATGATTCAGAGCACCCGCTTTTGAACTTCCAGTAAACGTTCAACAGTTAATAATAGATAGAAGTTCAAATGTTCCATCAGCTTTGTAGAAGAATAAGAATTTTATCGTAATTTTATTTCTTTCTTTCTTTGTGTCTCTTCTAGTGTAGTGGACGGATTTGACCAGCACACTAACCCTTACTATAACGGGAAGCAAGTAATTGTTCATCTGTTTGAATGGAAGTGGACGGATATTGCCTTAGAATGTGAATGTTTCTGGCTAAGAAAGGATACAGCGGCGTACAGGTGATCCATATTTGAAGAATCGTTCTTTGTTTAAACTTTGGATATGGTGCAGAAGTAATACGATCGGATGCAGGTGTGTGGTAATTACATTACATAATTATCAGTCATTTTACAAAACAGCCAAAATCTTCTGGGGCCCCGAGTGGCCGAGTGGTCGTCTAAAGCGCTCTCCATTACGAATCTCTGCCATCTCATCTCTGTCTTCGTGGGTTCGAGTCTAAGATTCGGCGAATGTGGATATGTGTGAAAACTTGCCAGTAGCTTCTCGTGGGTCGATTGTTCTTTCCGCGGATTTCCCGGTTTCTTCCTCCACGTTAAATAATGGCCGCCATGTACAGCCTATCATGTGCTGAAAAATGACGTTAAGCCCCACAACAACGACAACAACAACAACAACAACCAAAATCTTTTGCGTTAGATGCACGACCATCATTGTCACTAAGTCAAATATAAATGACACAAATACTCTGAGCTTAAGAAGAAAATGACAACCATTGGATAATGCGTTAGGTCATATCGCTAACGATATGCTTGGATTAAACAATGCCTTTGTGAAGACATTAAATCAAAATCCTGTCAGCGTCTCATTTCGATGTCTACACCGAATTTTACTTCTTGGCAGCAAATTATATATATTAACCAGGTCTCCCCTGTAAGCGAGCATGTGATGTTACCAAGGACTATTCTAGATCTTGGTGAAACGATATCAACCAGTAAGTTACAAGGTGGCAAGCAGAGTTGATAACGAGGCTGATTTCATTCACACGGTGCAGCAATGCAGGAAAGGTGGTTTTCGGAATGTATATATTATTTCGAAACTATTTCTAAGCGAATAAATTATAAACTTCGGCTATATATTGGGATTTCACAACCGCAAGATGAATATTAGTTTTAGGTAGATTTCGACAGCTAGAATACATTTATTTCCTATAGATAGAAACATAAAGCAGATCAAAAAAGAAAATTAATCTCTTGTTCAATCACTGTCTGAAAACCCTTCTAGATGTACCATTTAGAATGGATGTTGACATAAACGTAATAACGGTAAGGAAAAACACTAGTGTTGTGAAAACATTTGGTTTGATATCATTACCAATCTGTACATGAAATAATAAAGATGTCTTAAAAATGATTCATGGATTTGATCAACTAAATTTGTATATAAGAACAATAAAAATAACTAAGGTCAGATCATTCACGTACTGTCAGTTAAGTTGCAATAACCATTACGCATGAGTTGGTTTTATTAATAAGGTTACATGTTACAATGAATAAAAAAAGCATCTTTCTTATTCGAGACCAATTTAGCATACCAAATAAGAGAGTGTGATTTGTAGTTCTTTTTTGTCCTCCTTATTGTCAGTTCTAGTGATTGACAATGGCCTGTACATGAGACTGGCACAAATAAAACTGATTTGATTGCTTTTTAATTTAGTTGCATCTTACCACTGGTTGGGTAGGCATCCATTGACGTCATTCGCTAGGAAGAGAACACGGAGTCAGTACTGCACTTTTTCCACAACATTTATCATCGCTTCATATGCTTTTGGGCACGCATTTCTTTATCGTTTGCCATAATAAGTATATGTACTCATCAAACGGCCTATCAGTGGCTTGTTTAGACCCACTAAGTTCGTTGTATACCCACTTGTGTTATACACGTATTTAGATTTTCTGATAGTTCTTTGACCACTAAATCTTTCCAGTCGGGAGGTACATACAGACCTGCATAAATGGGGTTTTGCAAGAACCCGCTAGCGAACTTGTTCATTGAAATGTTGCTATGGTATATGCATATGCGACTTATAATCGGGTGACACGTCTGATCGTCTGGCAAGTGCCTTTCTAACGTCTTCATGATGTATTGGGTCGCCTTTTGGTCGTACACCAACGGTTTTTTCCACTGTCACCGACGTCTTTATTTTAACTTCAGCCATTGCGAATGGCAAGAGTATAATAGCCTTACCATTTCTCTTCTTGCTCTTGTAATATCCTTAATACGCTTATCTATTTTAAGACCTTACCCGATTCTTCTGTTTCCGCTAGCGCTGTCACTTCTTCCACTTTTGATGTGTTGCCTTTCTAATATCCTCGGAATGTTACGGAATTTCCTTTGTTGTTTTAATCAGAGTTGCAAATCTATATTCCGAACCAGCTATGAGGCCTTCTCGTTCAGTTTGTTGCGACTGCAACATGTTTGATACTTTCACGACCTGCTGTTGCATTGCGAATTAATTCTTCTGTTCAAAAGCAACTTTACGGCGTCGCTTTTCACACCATGTTACGACCTTGTAGTTGAATTGTGTATGTTAAGGAATGAATTCTGTATAAATCTTTTTTATTTCATTTTAATATCATTAAGTATAGTTATTATTATTATTATTATTATTATTATTATTATTATTATTATTATTATTATTATTACTAGTAGTAGTAGTAGTAGTAGTAGTAGTAGTAGTAGTAGTATTAAAATTATGTTAGCATGGGTCTAATGTTTTGTTTGAATCATCGTGTTTACTTAAATCATAAATGTGACTGATGTAAGCACGAGCTGTGTATGATAGTAAATTCGTCGCAAGTAAACATTCAGAAGTAGCTATGTAAATGATTGGCCGATACTTGGTCATACTTTCCTAATGTCCTATGCATCGCAAAATTACACGTGTCCTCCGTGCGCGTGTACATGAAACGACGTATTAGCTTCGTTTATATCCTTAGTTATCTGTAAGAAAGTCAGGGTCAGAAGAATCGTTAGCAGATTTCAACATCTTAGAGTCACATAGTTTCTATTACTTTAACAGAGGTATTTTGTGCTAGAATAAGTTGTCTGTTCGTGTGCCTACGTATAGCGACATGTTTTTTTGCTAGTGGAGATAATTGTACTTCGTCTAATTTCTAAATAATTATTTTCCCTATTTCACTATTGGTTTGGACAAAGACAATTTCTGAAATTTACAGATTGTACTTCAAAGTGTAAATTCTATGATTTTTATGTTAGCTTTCGTCTGACGTCATCATCCGCCATCTTGGACCGGAACTGAACTTCAGACTGTGTCAATTTAGAACTGTTCACAAGACTTCAGTGTTTTCATATCTTTAGAACAAAAAATTTGGATCTCTTTCGTACATCGTAAGTCTTGTTTCATATATTTACCGTTTCCCCATGTTTTCTAGAAAAAAAAATTATTTTTGCTAAAATTTATAAAGCTTGTTTCCACTCTTTCATCGTGTTACTTTGAACGAGCTTATACGTAACATAAAAAATTGGGTTAATCGTCCTTCGGGATATTTGAAATTCACTAAATATTGAAGTTTACATTCTCCTTGTTCATTTTATCTGAAATTTTAGTGAAATCAATAGGCTCTTGTTTAAGAATATCAAACGTGGAGATGTTTCTTTCTACTCCAAATAAAAAACAGTTGCATAGTTTTAAGAAGGATGAATTGCTTTAACACTTGCCAAAAAATATGAACTATCTTAAGCAAAGATTTGCTTAACTAAACCAGAGATCAACAAAACAATTTAATTCAACATTTGGAAGAAAAGAATACCTTTATTCTTACAATTTTATATCCCGAATTTCCTCAAAATATACTTAGTTCTGCAAATCTGAATTGCATGAGCCATATCATTGGTTCTCACGCAGTTGGAAATTGTAATATAATTTCTAGTATATTCCAAATGTAATTACATCCTCCTTACTGCACTCAAAATGAAATATTAAATTCCATGACATCTTTTCGAGAATTGCAATTGAAAGGCTTCATAATTTTTCCCACATTATGATCTGAAAGATTCAATGACAGAACAGAAACACACATGCCGATGTCAAACACACTTCATTACGATTAATTTAAATAAATCCAGACAGTAATCACAAAATTGCGTTGAATCGACAAAAATACCAAAATGAATTCATTCCAAATCATGGAAAAGATTTTGCAATGCATATTCATTAACATTATTGCTCCAAATTTCAATTTTAAGTAGACCAAAATGCCATTTTCTTTCGAAACTTGCGTCCAACTAACTGCAACTTTGCGCGCAACCAACTGCAACTTTGTCTAGGCGGAGTTACGTGCGCCAGTTGTGTAATGATGCAGCTACGCTTATATTTATTTTAGAAAACGGCATACATTCGGTTACTTTGTTTATTGTAGTGTATTTTTGTTTATATATTTAAGCATTGGGAAGAATAAGAAAAGGAGCATATAATGAAAAGGTTGCTACATTTGTATGGGAAAATATGAACTCGTTTTGTTGGATGGATATACTGCATTCCCAAGGTCATGCAGCATAACTATAAGACAAATTCGCTCATATTTTCCCATACAAATGCAGTAACCAATATTATTGTCGAGAAGCAAGTGATCCAACTGGTTAGCCTATTAAAGGACACTAGAACATAGCTTGAATTCCCAACAAATAACATGCTTTTAATTAATTTATTGTACCGATCATCTGATCATATATGCAATAAAAGACGCTAATGAGTACACGTGAATCAATTCTCTCTGTCACAATATGTCTCAGATTGAATATGTACTTAACCGATTCTTTTTTCTTCCAAGTTTTAAACGTTAAACTTAGAAACTATTTATCAGTATCAGAGCTAATAATGATAAATAGCATTTTAAAACAGTATTTAAGTTCAAACCTTGTCAAAGGTTAGATTGCGCACTCTGCGTAAATAAATTAGAATCGAGGTTGTTATTAAATGCAATAGATGCAGGTTGTATGGGACTAAATATCTAATAGAGATATATCATTATGAATGTATTGGCCAGTATTGATGAGAATCGAATGGCGCACGTTTCTTTTTCTTAACATTATGTTGTATTACAAAAAGATTATAGATTCTATTTGTTAGCTTATAAATTGCATTATTTGTTCGCTATTCCTAATGACTGTATGGTATGCATATCTGTATTTTGTACTTGCCCTTGTCAAAAGTCAAGTTTATATTTCACCTAGACCAGTAAATTTATTTTGTAAACATAATACACAGCTAACATTTTTTTCAGTGAGTGTAGATTAAATATTCAAATCATTAATGTAAACATGTTTACCAGAAATTGCGTTTAAAGAGTCTGATTTGTGACCTTATAATGATCACCTATTATTGAAAATTCTATTAAATGACAGTGTTTTGAGAAAACACGTGTCAAAGATAGTGGTATATAATTCTTGTTTATCTAAACATTACTCATTCTTGCCTTAATATCTGAAGCAGAAGTATAATCTTATTGTTATTTAGTTTTTAATTTGGGTGGATTTATTTATTACAATTATTATTCACAGGAATTACAACCTGATCAACAATGTTAATGGACTGGAATATTAATGTGAAATTATAGTGAATTCAGACAAGAATAGTTTGCATTAAATTATATTTGAATATTATATTGAATTATAATGAATTATATTATTGTCATACATCAAAATACTCTTAACATATCGGCACACTCCAGTTCGCTTGCACATTAGCATATTCAAGACTACATGCAATCAATACATCCAATATTGGAATAAAACTGGGATTCAGTTGTATAACAAGATAACGGAGTTGGGATTTCTGATTAACAAAGCACGATTGATGGTAATACAAATGCAACATCTAATGATGTATGATTTAAATAAGAAACGAAATGTGATACGTGCGTGTATGGGTCCAACTATTGGATGAAATAACATAATTCACACAACTTAATTAACTTAATTCACACAACATAATGCAACAAATACAATACAAATATCTGATTTTATACGGTACAAGGACATATAAAAACATTCATGGTATATTACGAAATAAAATGAATGAGTTTTACACAACTGTAAAAAAATGAAGTATTCACTCTAAAGAGTGAACTGATATTTTACTCAAATAGTAAAACAAATGAAATATTTATTTAAGAATAGCAAACTGATATTTTATTCAAATAATAAAATGATAAGGCAGATATCACAAGAAATTTCATCACTGCCTAAATACTGGGCATAATAAGACCCCAAAATTAGCTCACGGCCGAAAGATTTCATGTATGGAGCAACACCAACACTTCCTCAACATCATTTACTTGCTACCATCACACTTGCTCAAAAAGGCAAAGGTTATAGATAGTCACTGACTACCATTTATTCCTAGGTTAGACAATCAATTAGCACCCATCACTTTTGTCTGCATCGCTGCATCGCCCAATCATCTGCTTCTTGACCCGTAACACGCTTAACTCTGCTGCACGACCGCCGTCTATACAGATCCGTTTGCAGCTCCGTTAGCAGCTTCACCGCTGCTATGGCCAGCACTACAGTCGCTGTGGTCAACTTTCATGGTCGGCTCTAGATGGTACCTCGTCAACCCTGACCACCATGGTCAGCTCCACAACAACAGCCGATACCCTTTAGATTAGCTCCACAGCTGCCACTGTCAGTTCTAATCACCATGATCAGCTCTGATCTCCATGGATCAGCTCCCATCAGCATCAGCCGAAAATATATCCAATACCGTGTACTATATATGACAATAGTATATAAGGAAACACGAAATGACGTTAGTTACGGAAAGTTTTAAAAAAAATAAATTTTTAGTCCTGTATTACAACAGAAACAGGTTCAGAAGGGAACATGTGAATCATATGATTCATATATCACTAAACGCAATTTTTGTAAAGTTCGTACTAAGTTAAAGACAAAACTAGAAACTATTAGCATTGTACTACACTAATCTAAGCTACATAAATACGAAAAATAAACGTGGTAGGTAGTACAATATCAGTAACTTAGAATACACATAAGAAATAAATAAAATAACTTATATACCTCTACAGCAGGAGATATACATGTCGCTAAGTATACTGCCGACTGACAAAACGTTCCGTAATGTGTCGATTTGATCTTACTGTGAAGCATTTATACACAAACAATGTAGCTTTACATGGTATGTGCAATTCATATATTCGGATTTTCCCCATCGAAAGCATTTCGTTCGTGCGGTTTATAATGAACCGAACTCACTGTTCCGAAGTAATTTAGAATATACATCAACACCCTCGGGTGCCGTTGTACACAAGACACGAAACCCGTGTACATGTATTTAATAAAATAAAAGGTTTATACCATCCTGTGACAAGATGGTAATTCGTACATTTGGACTTGTGATTGTGATAAAACTTTTAGGACTATATGGGATTCAATACACAATACTGTAAGTTCTTTTAAAAGTTTCACTTTTTTGTTCAAGAAAATAAATTACTTATTGAATTTTACAAAACATGTTTTTTTCTCTCTTTTGTTTTGCTTAGCTTAAGATTATAGAGTGATAACATTTTCTGCATATTCATGTTTGTTCTGTCGAGGGACAACGAGTATAATATTAAAATATAAATTTAATTCATAGGTGAATCTATGCGAATTAAACCTGTATTTTACTAATTCTGGAATCATCCAGTATATATATTGCTTTAATGATTATGGTACGTCGCCGATTGTAACTTTCCACCAAACGCTGATAGTATAGTATATACAGTGTAGTTTTACATTTCGCTCAATTTAAAAACAGTCAATAAGCCATTTAGATTTGATCAGTTTCAGATATTATCAGAAATTCACAAAAAAATCCAACATTTCAACATTTAAAAGTGTTGATACATATCGACGGCATAACCAATATCATGCGATTAAAATATCTAGTCCCGTTCTTAGTTCCGTACCAAATATGTGCTAGTACTTGCAATGAAAGTTCCTTCTACAGATAACCTTACATGTAAATGACGGTTGGAGAGCAATCAAAGATAATGACTGGTTTACAGAAGGACTAGCTTGGATCATACGATTCAGAACTGTCAAGGGACACCAGAGAGAAACATGCATCTTCGTGTCCTTTTTTGTTGCATCTTGGGATGGATTACAGGTACTCAGCTGCAAAATTTATCTTGAGTCAAACTCTGCTTGTTATGACAAATATAATCTCTCTCACTCTCTCTTTCTCTCTCTCTCTCTCTCTCTCTCTCTCTCTCTCTCTCTCTCTCACACACACACACACACACACACACACACCTCACACACTCACCAATATTTAATTGCTACAGAAAGTTACGAGTAATAGACTGGGACTGAAAATCTGGATTGGTCCTCTTTCTACATTGCCAATTGAAACCCAGGAGAGAAATCCTGAAACAACTTGCCCAGAAATGTAGACCATATTTATTTCTACTACGTGGAAGCACGTGATGGTTGCATGTCTAACTACTAAGTATGTGAAACTACCAGCAGTCGAAATTTAAATTGTCACATAAAATTTTCAAGGGATCATAAAATGCAACCATCGAAACTATATGATAGACTTTCGCAGTCTCTCTTTATATCAGCTGTTTCTACGACATTCAGTATTCAATATGCAACATGAGCTACCATTTACATATAATCTGTGTGGGGAGTGGATAGTGATATACAATGATAATAACTACTGATTACAAAGAAAAATGGTAACACTGCAAGTATCTTCCCTTCGTACTTTCAGTATTTATAAGATATACATTTTCTTTCAATTTCATTTTAAATTCATATCTGTAAATTTATAACCAGACGGGGGAAGGGTAGTTGTATTTTGGTGTGTTGTATGAACCACTTCTTTGACTTTTATCAATTTCAATTCCCTGCTATTTTTGACCTTACATATTACATATATATTACATATTATCGATTTCAACAAATAATAATGACGCTTAAAATAATTAAGTATTGGAGAATTATACTGATAATACGAGTAGACAAGATGTATGATGCAGTGAACAGTGACGTTCATTTTTATACATCGACTGGTCGTGAAATTACAAGGATCTGCAAGTTCGTGTATTTTACTTGTAAAATTAAATTCCTTTTTTTGACTGAAAAGGGTATACCAAGAAAACATATTTATTATAATCACAAATACTGGACTCGATTCTCTAGGGCATATTTCCAGCTCTATAATTGAAAAATATTTGATGTGAATACGCTTTTAGATGTCCGACAACATTTCAGTTTTGCTTAAATCTAAAAAGATAGAAATAATGCTTAATACTTGCCATTCTCTAAACTTTGAGAAAATAAAAGCTTGAAATATATTATTTACAGTTGGATTTCTCAGGTTTGTAATTTTCAGTTTTATATTTTATTTTTAAAGTTGTAAATTTTCTGTATTTGAATTCATGGATTAAGTTTTAAATAATTTAACGTCCTAAAATTGTTTTCGATTCCTTACTTGACACCTGACACGCATTCTAATTGTACTGATATCTTTGCCTTGGAAATCCTATGACAGGTCATCTTCGGTTTGTCTTATCATATAATGTCTCTGACAGCAATATTTCATTGAATCAGGTTCTGTAGGCAGTAAGTAAAGGTGAGAGCAGGCAGATGTCTTATTTTCGGACCTATTATAACAAAACGTTTGGGTATATTTGAATTTAAGTGCATTTGTCCGGATTGAGTGGTCAACATTTTCAGTTCACCAATATTAAACTTATTACTCAAATGAGTAATGCCCTCAATTTATTCACCAAGACACATTTACACAGTTCATTTCATTGTTATAACCAAATACACTTTAATTTTATAAAGAAATGTCCACTTCAGGAACGTTTTCTATAAAATTTGGGTATCTTAGATCAAATACTTGTAAGAAACGTTTTGTCCTAGTGTTATCTCATTAATTCAGTGAAACATGTATAATGAGGAAGAATGACTTTTTCAAAACTTCCGTATAGTCTCCATTGTCTTGCAAATCCGATCGATAGGAATGAGCCATGGAGCTATTAATTCGCAATATTTTACTTATATATTAAACCTATTTTTAAAAAGCCAACAAGAGGTATCTTTTCCAATAAGGAACCGTCCTTTTGGTAATTGTGCTGGTTTCGAGATCTACAATTAGATAAGCAAGTATGAGTGCCAGAGTGGATGAGGATCTACTGTGGTATTTTCCTAAACGAAGCACGTTACTTCAATTATCTCAGCAGCAAATAACCTCCACGTGTTGTTGTACCTAATCATCAACATGGTATAAATATCATACCAAATGTTTTAAAAACTAAAGAAAAAGAAATGATAATAAGATCCAAATAATCAAATTGCAAATTAAACATTCCGCATTGGCTACAGTATGACGAAAAGGAATATAAAATTAGCATCGTATACAGTTCTATTCTTTCCACGTATGATAAAAGTATAGTTTTTGTGATAGATACTTGCAGCAACGTTTACCAGTACCATTGTAACCAATTCCATTTCCATTGATTACATAGCAAATTTTAATTCAGAGATGTTATTCTTTTGAATTTCAAAGTTAGTTTGATAGCTACAAATGTCCATCATAAGAAACAATACGCTGGGTCTGAAGAGTGGAAAAACTCCACTTAAAAGAAAAGACATGTTATAAAACTATAAAGCAAATATGGGATATCTCATTTTCAGTCGTTAATAAACAAACGCAGCTCTTTAATGATTGAATAATCCATAGCGAACTGCTTTTGCAGTTTTAATAAAAATTTCCACATTGTATTTTGCAGTACGAGTATCATGTCAGCAATAGTCAAGAATAATAATTCTATTCTAAGTTCATCTGTTTCTTCCCTTTTTCTTTTTCTTGCAGTCCCTGGACATAGTCAATATACAGATCCCCACTGTAACGGAAAACAAGTTATCGTTCATCTGTTTGAATGGAAGTGGACCGACATTGCCTTAGAATGTGAAAGATTCCTAGCTAAGAAAGGATTCTGCGGAGTACAGGTATCAAATATTTAAAGACTATTTAGGAACGATTGCAGTTATCAATTATTTAGATGCAGATGGGTGCTAATAACATGTCATACTCTTGAATCTTATAGCAATAATCGTCTCCCTCGCATGCATCGGCTTCACTGTCATTCACTCGAAAATAAACATCATTTATATTCTGGGATTTTTAGTCTGTGACAACGCTAAAGATTGGCTTGGAAACTTACATACTTCCAACGATTAAATAGTTACTTTGTGAATATATTGAATCAAAATCCCTTTAGGGACTCATTTCATCGTGTATTCCGGATTTTATTACTTGAACAAATATTACATCTTTTCTAGGTTTCCCCTGTCAACGAGCATGCGATGGTAACCAAGGACTATCCCAGACCTTGGTGGGAACGATATCAACCGGTCAGCTACAAGCTGACCAGCCGGAGTGGTATCGAAGCTGAATTTGTTGACATGGTACAGCGATGTAAGAAAGTTGGTGTCAGGTAAGTATAACGTTTATCTCAACAACTTTAACAAAGCAAGCAATGATTGCGCTCAATATTTCGTGAATATTTTAAAGTCTTTATGATAATAATGAAAATAAGGTTTATCATATAATAAAATTGCTTGAGATAATTTCATTCCCATCGATGGAACAATCAGCCAAATCACTCAAGTGAGTTAACTATTGTTTGTGAAATTACTGACTAAAGTCTCTTCTGATACTTTCAACAGACAGACGGATTGAAAGTGATTGAGGTGCATTAAATGTCTATATAAAAATTAAAGTCCTCACTTGTTGGATAATACCGGGCTTGTCAAAAGTTTCCCTTTGATTAATTAGGCTTAATTAACTTTTGACAGGGTCTTTGTGGACGCTGTGGTCAACCATATGGCTGGCCTCGGCAGAACTGGTACGGGGACAGCTGGGAGCACCTTCAACTCGGATAACTATGATTTCCCGGGAGTCCCATTCAGTCGCCAACATTTCAATATGAGAGACAGATGCCCGTCACATGACGGCAACGTCAATAACTACGGTGACCCGAACAATGTAAGAAACTGCCATTTAGTTGGTTTGACTGACCTTGATCAAAGCCAAGATTATGTCCAGAACATGATTGCAGCCTTCTTCAATCACCTAATAGACATCGGTGTGGCTGGTTTCCGTATTGATGCCGCCAAGCATATGTGGCCGAAGGACATTACCGCAATTCAAAATAAGGTAAAAGATCTCCCAGAGGGAGGACGGCCGTTCTTCTACCACGAGGTTATAGATCAAAACGATGGCGCCATCAAAACCACAGAGTATACTGCTCTAGGGTACGTTACTGAATTTAGATACTGTCAGAAGATCGCATGGGGCATTCGCAATTTTGGAGACTTAAACAATGTTGTAGATTACGGCTGGCACATGACACAATCGTCTCATGCATTTATTTTTGTCGACAACCATGACAACCAAAGAGGCCATGGGGGCGGTGGGAACCTCATAACACATAAATCTCCAAAAGATTATAAAATGGCTGTCGCTTTCACACTCGCATATGACTACGGTTTCACGCGTGTTATGAGCAGTTATGAGTTTGGAGACGATTCAAGTCTTGGCCCTCCACACAACGCTGATTTCACGACAAAAGACGTTCTCATCAATAGCGATGGCTCTTGTGGTAACGGATGGATCTGCGAACACAGATGGAGGGCTATTGCTAATATGGCAGCTTTTAGAAATGCTGTTGCGGGAACAGACAAGAGGAAATGGCGTAATGAAAACGACCAGGTGTCATTTGCCAGAGGCAACAAAGGCTTCTTTGCAATGGCCAAGAGCGGACACATGGATGCTACCTTGGATACAGGTTTGCCTGCTGGAGTATATTGTGACCTTATCACTGACTGTGCCCAGAAGATCACTGTCGATGGCAGTGGAAGCGCCCATATTGTCATCAACAATAACAACGATCCAATCATTGCTTTTGTTGTTGGTAAGAATTATTACATTATTCATCCGTTGTGTTAATTCTTTTTCTTAATTTATATGACAAGATAAAAAGTGGAAGGAAAGTCTGTTTGGGAGTGCAGGATATCTCTATCTTTAAGGTTTATTATTTCCTCAAGCTATATTAAAACAGAGGTTATACCATACCAGTGAAAGCAATCGTCTACTGTAATTTCGGTAAAGGAATTCTGCTTTCGTATAGGAATTCAGCTATTTAATTATTGGGCCTTTGCGCAAACTAGTTGGAACACTGGGTTGGAACATTGTCTCAATGTTGGACAAATAAGACAGTAAGCGAACCACGTGTTTTGTATTTTCTTCTCTGTTCCTTTTTTTATGCACAAAGATATCCAAACTTCGCGTGAGATTCGTTGTGATCAAGACTTTTTTTAAAGCAAATATCAAAATTGAAAAAGCAACGCTGAATTCCTAAATATATATGGCGACGTTAATGAAGCGGGGTTTGGACAAGAGCATATCATCCATGATCATATTTGTTTGTGTTTTGTTTGATGTGTTTGGCTCACCATAGATTGACATATTTCCAAGCAATGGTTTCATAACCAGAAAAATACCGTTACATAATTAAAATTTGCAAACAAACATTACGGTTAACGCCCATGATAGTTTTTCATACATTGAATTAATATATAACGTATGAGATTCAGCACATCGTAACAGCTGCACAGAGTTAGATTGTTTGCTACATCACATTGCAGGGAATTAGAGACATCATTTGGAATATGATTCCAAATAATTCAACAAGTTTCTTCTCTAGCCTTTAAGTTTTCTACATACGGTGATAGTACATTTCTTGTATTGATAAGGTGGCCCAACAGGCCCTGGAGGGGACGGAAGTGGTTCTGGGTCAGGATCTGAAAGTGTGACAACAGCGCCACTTACCACGATCACTGCAGCGCCTCAGCCATCCGTACCCACCCAGACAGGATGGCAGAGGACAGTTATTTTTGTCGAAAAAAGGACAGTTTCTGGGGAAGATCTCTTTATCCGAGGAGGTCTAGATCACTCCAGAATAACGGGTATGACAGTTCCAGTGTGTATGCATACTATTGCCTAAAGAAACTGTATCAATTGTATTAATATGCATTCATTTCATCTTTGTTACGTTTGATATCATTTGTACTCTATCACTACTGTTTCGATCTCTTCACTCACTTCAGTCTTTTCACATATTGAAAATAGGTTTTCATCGCCAAATGTCAAATAATCATTTATGATATGGTTTGTTGTAAAGATCAAATGTAAGTACAGACTGCAAGAAAAAAATATGTATGTATGTATGTATGTATGTATGTATGTATGTATGTATGTATGTATGTATGTATGTATGTATGTATGTATGTATGTATGTATGTATGTATGTATGTTGTTGTGTTTAACGCCATTTTTCAGCACAAGATAGTCTATACATGGCGGCCAGTATTAATGGTGGAGGAAGTAACCGAGAAATCACCGGAAAGAACCACCGACCCACGAGAAGCTACATGCAAGCTTTTTCACATATCCACATTCGCCGAATCTTAGACTCTAACCCACGCAGACAGAGGTGAGATGGCAGCGATCCGTAACGGACAGCGCTTTAGACCACTCGGCCCCACTCGGAGCCCCACTGTATGTATGTATGTATGTATGTATGTATGTATGTATGTATGTATGTATGTATGTATGTATGTATGTATGTATGTATGTATGTATGTATGTATGTATGTATGTATGTATGTATGTATGTATGCATGCATGTATGTATGCATGCATGTATGCTTTCGATCTCTTCACTTGCTTCAGTCTTTTCATATATTGAAGATATTTTCTCATCGTCAAATGTCAATTGAAATAATCATTTTATTAAATGGTTTGTTGTTAAAATCAAATGGAAGTACAGATTGCAAGACAAAAAAGATGGATGGATGGAGGGAGGGATGGTTGGTTGGTTGGTTGGTTGGTTGGTTGGTTGGTTGGTTGGTTGGTTGGTTGGTTGGTTGGTTGGTTGGTTGGTTGGTTTACTTGACTGTTTGTTTGCCTCTCCGACCATAAGTATATGGGTTATATAGGACATCTTTTCAATGTTATAGGTTTTTCTGGTCCTAAACAATAGATTTTATTGCATGCACTTGTTATCAATCAGGTTGTACCAGTGATGCTACCTCGAGCCACTGCGCTATTCCTATAAGGCACAAGCACCTAGGTACCGGAGACCATTATGCCCCATTGAATGCTTGGAACAAGAACGATAACTTCTTAGACTGGTATGGTGCCGAATCCGGTCAAGGGTCATATCATGGCCGAGCTGCCGAGGGTACACCGGCTGTCTGGACTTCCAGTAGTCCTACCAGTCCTGGATACAACAGCCTAAATAAGTAGGATATATTTATCCATTCTTTAAAAAATGTTTATTGGTAGATTCTGTCCAACTGATGAAGTAAATATAACTTTCAGAAACATACCTACAAGTTTAATTGTTGCTCCTAGACAACGTTATTTTGTTAAAGGTGCTAGCTAAATTAAATAATCAGTAATGATGAGTCTTTTTAATAAAAGTAGTGATTGCAGACTTTTGGCAATGGCTGTTTTTTATTAACGGAATCCAAACGATAAATGGACACTTGTTCATTTCTAAAACCTTTTAACCTTTTATTGATGAAACTAGATTTTGAAACTGAATTGGGAATAAAATTGTTAATATTTTGGTCAAAGAGAAATCTTGCAAAATTATCGGAGCACTTGCACGCATACCAATTGCACTGAGATGTAAAGTAGGGATAAAGGAACTTGCAGATGATATGTACTATCCTGATGAATGAACAAATGATGTCGAATCTTTGTAATTCGTTCTTACAGAATTATGTGTATTATTCAAAGGATAAGCACGAACTTTTTGATACCGTTATTTTGTCAGTGATTGCATGTTTTCTGGGTGACGACGTTATGACTTTTCATTTCTTATCGCACATGTGAAATAACACTAATTCAGTCATAGTCTTCAAGCAAATATATGTAGATCATTTTGCTTGAGCTTCTGTTTTCTTTCATATAAATGATTCGCACGCGTCTCTGAGTACATTACTTTTAAAGCAAAGACAAATTGGATAGTTGCATAGTATATTTCATGCGTGTTCTGTGTTCCAGTTTTTGTATGACATACGGAGCTCAAGACCATCGTGATGAATAATCGCTACGCGTTCCAGAAATATATTAGCCATATTTGAGCAATTGAGCAAGGTATACGAAATGATACTTCGTAAAGAAGGATAGGTAGGAAGGCATGTGCAATTTAGTGTTTTAAAATGTTTGTCATTTCAAAGTGTGTGCTAATTATCCGCCTTTACTTGATGCTGCCCCTTCTCTTTAACAGATACGGCGAGCATTACTGGTTAGTTGATATAGATATGGACTGTGACCGAACGGAAAATGGCTGGTTTGAATTAAAAGGCATCGTCAATGGTGGATGGGAATCTAATCTAACTGCTGCCAAATGTACCGGAAATGCTGGTGCAAGCGCTCCTCATACTTCCGGTAACCACTGGGCACGTTGTGGTTATCTCAACGTATTTCATTGGAACAGCGGAACTTGTGAAATGAATATTTTATCTTAAAAGGATTGCAATTTCTTTTGTATGCTCAACTGTTTGCTTGTTTTACAATTGTAATATCCCAAGAAATCTGATAGAAAATTTACAATATAAAAACTAGATGCTTGTAGCATTAAATATAACATTTTAAGGTATGAAAAATAATTAAAATATTTTATACTTTTTGTCTCTTCATTTATTTTAACATAGAACGTTTTAGACTTCATTTATAATGTCATGCTTTTTATGTACTGGCTTAATTCCGTATTATCAAGGTTTGGGAAAATGTGATGCATTGAAACGATCACACGTGTAAATCACAATAGGTGGTCACTGCTATTAGAGTAAACAAAGTTGTCTAGCTGGTTGGTATATCAGTGGGCACTGTTACTTGGGTAAACAAAGGGGTCAAACTGGTTGACACAGCAGCAGAACTTACATCACCAGCCAATTATAGTATATTGTCAACTTCTATTTTATTGTCGAAGCTTAATGACACCGCAGATATATGACTGGAGCAAGCAGTGGAAACAGAGTTTCCATAGTACAATGTTACGAAATTTCTCAAAAACCGGATGCGTACTCAATTTTTTTCTCAGTTGTTAGAAGTCAAACATGGAGACTGTTTTTCGATGTAACTAAGAACTATCAGTGTTTTTAACCAATTGTATTAATGTTTCACATTCCAAGTCTTTGGGTGCTGCATTGTAGGTTGAGTATGAACTTTACGATCAGACACAGTCAGTGTCAATCAAATTACACCTTCTGCAAGGAAAATTAGTTGTTGCCATGTATACCAAAAACTACAGAAATAAAGATTTTATGGAATTTTTGTCTAATTTGTAGTTTTATGAATGTGTATAATTCAATATTTATAAACACCGAAGGAAATGGTTTATTCTTGCAAATGCAGTTATATTCCAAAGTTGACCACTTTATCGAAAGCTATTTAGTTTTGGTATTGCTTGCATGAATACGCATTTCACACTGGAAGTACCCCTCCAAAACGTCATTTTGCTGACACAAAGACAGGAATACTTTGAGATGGAGAATCTGATAAGTTTTCACCTAGCTAAAAATGTAACATAAAATATAACATCCTTCTATTTAAAGGAGATTCGACAAAATCTCAAGCGCAAACTCCATGACCAAGTTGTAAGAAATTGAAACCTTGAGTTAACGGGTAAGCAGAGAATCTTTCACGGAATGAATGACAATGTAACTGTATATGAAATATCAGGAATAATAATAATAATAATAATAATAATAATAATAATAATAATAATAATAATAATAATAATAATAATAATAATAATAATAATAATAATAATGAGATGGGAGATGAAAGAGAGGATCAGCATGCTGCTCAAGTACAAGAACTATTAGCGTGTTAAAACACGTGGAAGCAAGGCAAACAAAACCAACTTATGTTTTCGCTGTTCCTTTACGATCCATGCTTCGTGCATTTGATACATTTTCTGTAAATTCCAAGCTTCTGGTACCATGTGTTACGTCTTAATGTTATTAGTCACAAGAAAAGTAGTTGATCAGCAGAAACACTTTAATATCTTAAGAAAAGAACAATTTGGCAAGAGTTATAGTTCTGAAAAAGTGACAAAACTATGAATAAAAAATCTCAGAAAAGATTTTTTAAATTATTTAAAATTGACGGTGTTTATTACACCAAAAAACCTAAGTTCCTATTTATGTTTTAGGTTTCTTTTTTTCATTTTGCACTTGGCATCATTTTGAAGTAAATCTATCCACAAACATCAATCATTACTTTATTATCTAAACAAGTTCTATGTAGATTGCATTGTCTGTTGACATCATACTTTTTATTTGTCGGATCATTATTCCAAATCTTTTTCTCACGAGCAGTTTTTTTAGTATATGACTTTTATGCGTACAAGATCTAACTATCATTCCCACATTGGAAAGTCGCATGCGAAGCATTTTTGTTCCTCATGTGAATTTCACAGTGTGAAATTTTATATGTGACATGCACTAGTGTCAAATGTGTCCAATGTGTAAACAGACTTACATGTGCCTCATTGGTGTATCTTTTCCACTCGTACAACATAAAATGTGCTGTATTTTTTTAAGTTTCCAGACAAATTACATATTTATTCCACGTGTTTTGTTCTTTGGAGTTATTCATTTTGCAGAATTAAACGCCTTAATATTTTAAAGTTTTATTGTTTCTGTTCTTTGTAATCTGCAATGATTAACCAACTCTCAAAGTACATGGATGCAGTGTTGTGTTTCGACGTTTTAAACGATAGTTGCCTTAGATTTCGCGCCATTATATGCCTTGATCATTAGTGATATGATAGTTGATGGTGGTGACATACATTTAATTGTATTCAGGTATACAATGGTAAACGATCTTGTCAATATAGACCTTCAAATCAAATCTAAAGCCTGAACGTATCGCCCTCTACCAGACCAAGCTCTCTTGGATTTTTCTGTATGATAAAATCAAGATCAGGAGATAAGAAGGGTTAAACAGGCAAATGTTCCCTTTACATTGGAGAGTCATCTAGTAGAAGCAAGGTCTATGCACTGGATCATGTACTTGAAAGCACTTCTGTGTCTGTGTCTCGTTTGTATACCTGGTAGGTGATATTTAAACCGTTTTATTAGACAAACACAATTCTTATAGGCCTTATGGGCTTTCTTGAATAACTCGTTGTTGTGACAGGAAATAATTGCTAATATTTTAGCCCATCGATTATAAATAATTTACACCCTCCTTTAAGCATTGATTATAACTTGTTGATACAACAAAGTGATAAAAGCAACATACGTTTCGTAATCCGACATCTAACAAAACGGATTAAAGCCATATAAAACCAAGGCACATTTAAATCATGTCAGTCATTTTATAGAATTCATAGATACATGGATATAAATTATCTTAGATCACCTATTTTTGATAGTTTTAGCCTAAACTTATTTGTACTGGATAGAGCCTCGGACTCGTATGCGGGAGGTCGCAGGTTCGAACCATGACCTAGTCCTATCAAAGACTATCAAATGGAGCTAGGACATGTCGGCCTGGTGTCAGGATAATGTGACTGGGTGGGACATCATGCTTCATGTATGCGGCATGATGTACCAGCACTAGACATCACCATAAACTGACATATTGCATAGATCGAGGCGACATGACTGAAATATTTTAAAGCTACGTTAGATTTCCAAATCACATATACACACACGCACAACAAGTGTTCATATGTCATTTTATTATGCGTCTAAATTCGAGAAACTTTTAGAATTAATTTCAACAACATATTTTTCTACAGATGAAATAGAGAGAAATATAAATATCTTACGTATACTTGTCAATGTGCACAGCGATGTAGAGTAGAGTTGATAGCCACATTAAACGGTAACAACGTAATAATCAGGTTAAGTCGGGTCACTTCAGGTCACGCTTGAAGAGGGATTGTCCGATATACATAAGTATTCCCAAAATAGATAGAAGTACTTAAAATGTAGGATCTGAGCTGTATTCTCCACTTTACAAATAGAGTAGATACAATTTACAAAGAGTAAATATAAACAGGTTTAATGCGGCTTGGGTTTTAACGCTGCTTTTAACACGATATCGGGTTTGTCTTTAGTGGTCATATATGTCGGAATATCACCCATTTACCCAGCATAGAATATTCTGAATTAAAACGTGAGCTGACCACTTCGCCAGCTTAAAACTAGTACGTGAGGAAAACCGAGGAAAGATCCATCCCGCATCCCGTTAGACGCCACAAAGCTTATTGTAATAACGAGAGTCTAATAATTAACATTGCAGTTAACGCGTAGTACCGATCTTGCAATCCACCCTAGTACAAGCTGCGAATAATTGTCAACCTATCAAACTTACCTTTATTCCAAAAAGAATGTCAATAAATGCTGATCTCCAATAGTCGTCCATTAACACGAATATGCGTATACGATACTGCATTTGTACTAAATGTCTATGGTGGAATATACACTTTTTTGGTCTCTACGTTGTGAACACTTGTCATGGAAATCTATGTATATGGAGCCTCAACTATTCCATCTGACATGACGCGCGTGGAATGTGTGGCATCACAAACGATTTTCCGTCAGAGATCCTGTCTTTACAAATCATGTTATCAAATATTCAATTGATTTGGAATGACAATTGTTCCTCGAATTGTAATCTTTTTTAAAACTCTATACTAAATTTTACTGGTCGTTGAAATGCGTATTATTGCTTCAATCGTCATCTAGAACTAACTATCAATTCATGAGCAAGAATAGAACAGCGCAGCATGCTAACCAGAATTAAATGAAAAGCCTAAAATAGTTTCTTTTCTTTCTATCTAGACCAGGGATGGCCAGACCTGTAGTAACTGAGAGCCATTTTAAAAATAAAAATAAATTTTGAGAGCCGCATTGAAGCACTATTGGTCACGACCCCACTTGCAATACAAAAAATTCCTTTTGTAATTTATTTTTAAAAATTATTTTTATTTAATTATTTGAACATTTCAGTTGTTTCAACCCTAACCGTATTTTGAAGAAATATATGCGTTACAGTTACACAATTAACAAATATTTAAGTATATAAAATTTATGAATAGAAATACACTGCATATAGACTCATAATTATAGTGAACATTAATTGTTATGATTCTGTTAAGAAGCCTTTGAACTAGCAAGTTTCTTTAAATCTGGTTGGTAGCGAGTAGTTGTGGTGCGAAAAAGTTCTGTCAGATGCTGGTTACTGCTCAATGCTTTGATTTTATGCACTTCATTGTGGAGTACAAAGATTCACAACAGTAGGTTGTTCCGAAAATGGATATAAGCGGCAACTAGCTTTCTTAAGTTGAGGATATTTTACTTCTGGCACGAGCTTCCAGAAATCCATCACAGATTGTGACATGTGTATCATCGAGAAACCCTGATCTTCCTGTAACTCTAACAGCTCCTTTTCAGCAGCAGAAGGTTCTATAACAATGTTCATGGGAAGCTGGAAACCATCTTTGATTACGTCTATGATGAAAGTATTTCTGAGAAAAGCGGAACAGGATTTTAGTTGGCTGAAGTCATCAAACCTGGCTTGGAAATCTTCCAGTAATCCTTGTAACCTATCTATATAAGCCCCAAGCTTTCTAAGTTGAATTTCACCATCAGAATATGAGCTAACTCTATTATGAAGACAAGGAAAGTGCTGAAACTCCCTTGACAGGATATTTCTTTAAAGATCTTGTATTTTGTTATGAAAGCTAAAAACAATCTGTATAAGATCAGAAATAAGCTAATCCTTTCCTTGCAACGACAGGTTCAGATTTTGTAGATGCTGCATAATGTCAGTTAGAAACATCAAATCTTCCAGCCAATCTTTGTCTGCCAGCTGTGGGTAAGACTTGTCTTTATCGGAAAGGAAAGCAGTAATGGGTTCAAGCAAGTCTACAAATCTGTTTAAAACATTGATGTAGACATCCAACTAACAACACAGTGGAATGAAAGGTCATCTGATTTGTCTTCGAGATCTAGCTCACCAATGAAGTTTATGAACTGTTGATGACTTTTTGCACTTGAACCAATGAAATTCACAATTTGTAGAACCGTTGTCATTACACTTTCGAATTTAAAATATTTGGCTGCAGGATTTTCTCTGTGAATGATGCAGTGTACAGGAAGAATATCCGGATATTTTGTATCATTCGTTAAAAGCCCAGTCAGACTTTCATTTTTACCAAGCATTGAGGGTACTCCATCTCTTGCCACATTTACAAATTTATTTAGTTAGTGGTGCACCAGCATAAATAAGTGTTTTATCAAGGGCATTCTTGACATCGGTACCACGAGTGGTATCTTTCAGTGCTACTAAGTTTAATAGTTCTTCTTTTACAGCCACGTCTAATGAAACATAACAAACGAACACCACCAATTGTGGCGCATCTTGAATATCTGTTGATTCGTCAAGGGCCAAACTGATTGCTACACAGTTCTTTAAATCGTTCGTCATTTTTCATTCAATATCAGCGTTAATGTCTAAAATACGTCTCTTAGTGGTGTAGAGTGACATTGGAATTTGTGTTATCAGTCTTCAAAGTCTGGAATTGTTTGTATCTAATATTGAAATTACTTCCTCGATATAAAGTCCCCATCCGAATAAGGTCGTTTAGCACGAGCAATATTCCAAGCGATGGTATAACTTGCCTTAGTTGAAGTGACACTTCTTTGCTGAAAGCAGAAATTAATGTCTGGTGCTGACATTCCAGACTTTAACTCAGCAAGCTTTCTTTTTCTTAACTCAGATTGCAGTGGATACCGCCACGCCAACTCTTCATGACTTATTTTCAAAGTGTCTCTTCAAATTGCTAGCTTTATAATTTGTTAGCGGTGTTTGGCTGCTAAGGCAAATTGGCTTACCGTCTTTATCGATAAATGCAAATCCCAATCTGATAGAAAACTTCTTTTTTCTTCTTTATGTTTTAGTTTCCTGCAACTTGTTGCCATTTTTTATTTAAACGTTTAAATAAAAACTTACTAACTTTAGTAGGACTCACAGTAATCGTCAATACTTCGAAATGAGGATTTTTACCGGAACCGGAACCAGAAATTTAACAGTGTACATCACCAACCAATTAGAAACCAATCGCTACCTTCAACTTTTAAAATTTAAATCAAGCCCACATTATTATCAACTCTTTGTTTCGGTCAAGATTTTTAAAACTTTCATTTATTTTTGATATTGTATATTTCAAAGGAAAAGTTTTAATTTCATAAATTGTTGATCTAGACTATTCATTAAATTAAGCAATATATGATAGCATAATCTTAAATGAGTAACTTAATTTATTGCTGAATTTACTAAACAAGTTGATAAATTCAAAATTACATCAATGCTTTTTTTAAAGCATCTGATTATCATATAAATACTGTGATATGACGGTAACATACTCATTTCATAATTATGATTCATGACAGTTTCTGCAATTTATATACACTGTTTAAGGTTTAATGTTTCTGATTAGTCAACTCGTTAATATATTAGTTTAAAGGCATCTGATTTGTCCAAAATTAGCCTATGAAATTGTTGCGCAAATTCTATCTGATTATACTTTTCTTGCTCTGGCTTCTGCAATCTTTTTGTTTACAATATGGTGTCCGTCTTGTCTTGCAAACGGAGATTATAAAAACACTGGTTATGAATCTACGTATATAGAAAACGAACCATAATCAGAGTCCACCAAATGCCAAACTAAAACAAGATGTGAACACATTGCTACTACCTAGTGGAAATTGGAGCCTATCCTATTCTCTGAGTCTCTCCTCGATGAATGCTGCCAGGCGATCTCCCTCATATCTTCCATGCCCATAGCGTGATACATTCTAACCATCTGTCCGTCGGTAGTCATATTAGGATTATACTAACTATAAGTAATACATTCTCTCGACTCACTAAACAAATGATATATGTTACAAGTTTCTAATCCAATACTCACCTGTTGAGAACGACTAACTTTGGTCAGATAAGATATTTTGCTCGATATTTGCTTTACAATTACTACAGGCCAACAAAATATACCACACATGCAAATATCATAATATAACATACACAATTTCAAAATCATAAAATTCAAAATACACAGAATGCAAAATCTCAAAACTGTTCACTACTACTTCCTAGTAAATAACACTTTGTCTAATTTAGATCCCGGATGAATCCGCCACTGTTGCCGGTTTTGTTATCCCCCTGAATGGTTTTGGTTGTAAGAAATTGAGGTGGGGTGCTTCCAATATTTATTTAGATTATGGCACCCACCCAGGATCGATTATGGTTCAGAAGTTGGGTTAGTGAATAGTTGGTATATAGATCTGAGCCCCAGTCAGCAATGTCGACGGTTAAATAACAAAAGGTTCAACGGGTGAATATCAATAACAACAATTTAATTAGCAAAAACAATAGTCCTTGAATTTTACTCATCTCCTGAATCCTCTTCGTCTCTCCTAATACTCTATAGGTTCCCCGTCGACTCCAATTTGCCGACTTTGACTATATATATATATATATATATATATATATATATATATATATATATATATATATATATATATATATATATATATATATATATATATATATATATATATATATATATATATATATATATATATATATCATTAGAGACTCGGGACTCTACCTCTAACTGGAAGTTGTCTCCCGAAAGCTTCCTGTAAAACACAAGGATGGTACACTATTATTTCTAGGCGCTCACACCTCACTCACACTACACATATAGCTTATCATCAGATAAGGCTATCAAATTTCATCGGTCACGCATCCATTCACACCGAAATACACATACACTCTTGTATGGTAAAGCATAATAGTATAATACACCATAATAAAACAACGTCATAAAAGCAATATATCAATTATTCATATACATGCAACGATAATTGATTCACATCAGTACATACTCATAACGCGATTATACTTACAATCACAATACTCAAACGCATATATTTACATCACAACTCATACCAAAATATACAAATATTCAAATACATGTGTCTAAGCTCTGATTTATTCAAACGTCTATTTTAACTAGTGAACGCTAACGTACGCATTTCTAAAGGTACTGGTTACTTCGGAGTAACCTATCAACGACTCAAAATATTAATTCTGCTGAACTAGCAATCTACATAATTCTTTAAGTAACTCAAATTCATTACTCAAATAAGCTCATAAATGAAACACTACAAAGTAATTATACGTACTAAAATTTCTAGTAATTGATTAAACATAATATCAATACTTACAATTTCGACGCTGTATTTTTTGCACAAAAGAGCAGATAGCTACCTTCCAAAGCTTCTTTCTTTGTTCACAATTATTTGTCCTACGTCATCAGCCAATTCACAAGTGGCGTCTCACGGAGTATATTTCTTGACAGCGATTTCTCCTCACAGAAGGGTGTCTCAGGTAGAGGTCAGCTAATCTCTCGAATCTAGGATTTAGGCCCACCACCCCCTGGCTGAATTCCAATTGGAGATTGTGGGACTGACCCAATCAACTAAACTGTCAGGGTTTCTTGTTGTCTTTCTACGTGGCGGGTAGAACACGCCCCGTTTACCCTGGGGCTTCCTTTTGAACTCCAACTAATGTTAACTTATGGGTGCAAGTTGCACGGCTTGACCCGAAATGTTAGTTTCCTGGTCATGTGAACAATCGCTTGACACTGACCGGCGGCGATTGCTCACACTTCAAAATAGGTACTGTGAATTCAACTCCATTTCAAATACGTAATGGTATGTCTGCTAATACTGTAGTTATGCTCGATGTGAAGTCAAGAAGTTCACTGTTAAAGGAAAAACAGTCGACGCATAGTATTTAAGAAAAAGAAAGTTGTTGGTTGTAATATCGCGGCTGCAATAAAAAAAAAAACTACCGGGAAGCGAAATGCATCTTTCTGGATACAACTACATGTACTGTGGATCTTGGCCGCGCCTGTACATCTACATTATAACAACCAACCCAATCAGTAACTGCAAACACTTCAATCCTATCTATTTATTTTATATATTGCTGTTTCATTTATACCTATACCTGTTTGTGCAATCTGAGGTGTTAGTTCGATCACAGGCGTTTGAGTAGTCACATGTGTTTGTGCTGTCGTTTTGTTTTTGTTTTCTTTGGCGCCAGACAGTATTCACGAACAGATCCACAAGATCGACAAAATTAATTATATCACCTGACTCTGATACCGCACCTGGGCCATTACAAATGATACGTGTTTTGCATTTTTGGTAATGACATGTTCTACTGCAGAGCTCGGGTTTACCAAGGCAGACACTATTGCACTTTATTACATCCCAATGTCATGGAAATTTATTGTATACGCAAGAGTTTATCTAACTGGTCAAAGACTGCTTCAGTTCAAACGACTCATCGCCACAATTTTTGTATCCACTGCATCAGTTGGTACACTGATTTAACTGCTTGGCTGATAAAATGCCTAGCATAATCCATTCCCAGACATTATGATCACTCAGTTTTAAAATCAGGTTTTCTCAGATGAATTATCTTTTTAATAATGACATCACCATAATCATCTGCAAATGTGAATAAAATAACTTTCAGTGCCTCATCAGCCCAAACGAGTTCGAATGACCCATCACAACAGACTTCTACACGAACTCGAGATGGGCCAACTATGTGCGTTGAAAACCATGAACTTCTTATTTCTTAGCGCGCTGGTAAATTTTCTCAATCGGTTTAGTTTTTTTTTTTTTTTTTTGCTTTTACTAATAGCGTCTGAAAAAGGCCGATACCTGCGCTGCTGTTATTCTGCATCGTTATAACGACTTTAGAATAAATAGGATGAATAATTGGTTCTGATGTCATTCTTACATTATTGCCTAAAAATTGCGTTTAAATCATTTGCTTTTGGATATCCTCATCATTAACATCATCAAAAACTTCACTCGCTAGAGATGCAATCGCCGAAACACATCATTGAGCCTCTTGGATAAATTTGAATGATGTTTTCAAACGATACAGCTATCTCAGTTTATCCATTATATACCGCATATCCCAGTCCTTGGTATATTAATGCTACTGTTAGTGACCTCTGTAAAACTCGTCCAAACTACTTTGAGAATAAATAAATCGCTTGACTATTGTTCTATAGCTGTATATATTCACAGCAACACGAAATATGCAGCCTCCAAAGCTCACATGCATGTAGGTACCGTATGCAACCATATACAAGAGAAGTAATAAATTACTGTTGGTACCTTTCGGGGGCTCTTGGGGCACTGGCATATGTCATGTACTCTACCCTCCATTACTTGATCATGTGATTGGTCGCAGATCATCCACGTTCATCAATGTATGACTTATTCGCTTTCAAATATAGTTGTAGTTGGATTGAAAGTTGCGTTAAAAGTTACGTTAATATCGCTATTTAAAAAATTATATTGGTATATTTTTTCAAGAGTTTTTCTGAGAAATGCGTCCGTTTGTCGTATACTATACTGTATGGACAAGACAGATCATTATATAGTAATAAATCAAGTGAGGTAAGTATCTTACAATATGCATAATTTGTAATGATTATTTTACAATGTTAATAATTCAAGCCTACACTATGTTGTTTGGAGTTTGTGTTTAGGCATTTCTAGGTGGTACTTTTTTCATTGATTACCTAAATATTTTTTTGTGAAATTCAATATATATTAGTTCTGATGCAGATAGACGGACATGAAGATAAAAATGAAAATGAAATAGGCAACAAGATGGAAAATACATGTTTGAAGAACATACATAAGGGTGGATAAATTTCTTAATGCGAAAAGAAAGCATCTCTACACTGATGCTAACCTTTAATAAAAAGAATTTATTTTGATTCATCTCAAATACCTAAACAGTTCTTCAACATCAATAATTATTTCGTGATTGAGCATACTATAACTTGTAGTTAGTAGCGCATTCTCACTACGTCTTATTTAGAACTAAAATATCCAACAAAAACTCAATCTAGACTTTGATGAAATAGGTACTTGGCAGAAATGGAAAACTGTTCTCATAGCAATAGAGTCTACGTTGAACAGAAGAAATATCTTCTCTAACCAAGGTTCCGATAACCATATTTACACCTTGATAAGGTTCCGATAACCCTATCTACACCTATAACAGATCGAACAGCTATATCGGTGCTTTGTCCTAGCGACATCTTTTGGATTTCATGTGTTGCCTCTCTTAATATGTAACGTCAACTAACCAACAGCGTGATGTATTGTACATCGGCTGAAAATGATGATGGCAATTTACCTAAAATGGATACTTTGTAAGTTTAACATTGAAAGCATGACTATGTACCAGAGGGAAAACATTACATATATATTTGAGTGAAAGGTATTTCTGGAAACACGGACATGTACTAGAAAAGTGGTTTATCAGTCCATTCAAGTTGTGTAGACCCATTGTCGCGATCACATAGGAACAGTGTTTAAATTTGATTGGATGCAGTGCCTTGCTGCCGTATCCAATGACATTCACAGACCCGAAGCACAGAAATATCTGCTCGATATGCCATGGTGTAGACAGGGATATCGAAACCTTCGCTAGCGAATGTGCAGAAGAAATAATTGTCCGTGTTTAGAATGAAAATTTTGTTATACGTCAAGAAAGCCGACACGCTAGTGAGAAAAAGAATATTAAGAAATCACTTTTTTATCAGGCTATGTGTTTGGTCAGTACACAGACCCGCACTGTGATGGAAAACAAGTCATTGTGGAGTTATTTGAATGGAAATGGATTGACATAGCACAAGAATGTGAACGTTTTCTCTCCAAGAAAGGATTCTGTGGAGTGCAGGTATGAGTAGATCTTGCATTTGTGAGAAGGTTAATAAGACCATTTTACTCAATGAGAATCAAAGTTGTGCCTTAAACTAACGTTACGCTAAATTATAATTTTGGACTTCCTTTCAAAGGTGATATGCCTCCTTCTGTTGTATTATTATATGAAAAGACCGACAGTAAATTACCAACGAAAATATTTACTATATTTACAGTTGATATATACAATTTGATATAAACATATTGCACAAATTGGTTTTGGATTGAAGGGGAATTCATTTGTTAATACATTTTATCTTTCTATCAACCTTTAGCTATGATAAGGCGTGCGGGCACGTACCACTTTGATATTCGCACAGATTAGCGATAAAGTCTGTGATAGATAGTTTGCAATTGAGATGCCAAACATTGTTAGAATTATATGGAATTAAACATTCTTTAGTGATGAGCATATAATATACGAACCTATCTTAAAATGTTCCCGAAAAACCAACTGTTTTGCTAAACATTACTTTTGAAGGCTTGGTTATTGGTCAGTAAACAGCTGTACTTTCAAATCTAAAGGATTGCATTGTTACGGAAGGTGTGTTTGGTGTTTGTGATTTTTAACGTAGCTTTAACAATTTTTCCAGTCATATCGCTATGATGTCTGCAGTGTGGCAGTTTGTAGTGATGTCTAGCACTGGGGCATCATGACGCAGACATGTAGCATGATGTCCCACCCCAGTCTCATTATCCTGACACCAGGCCGACCAGTCCTAGCACTAACCTCTTAATGCTGAGCGTCAAGCGAGGCAGCTGTTAGTACCATTTTTGTAAGTCTTTGGTATGACTCGACCGGGGATCGAACCCACGACCTCGCGCATTCGAAGCGGACGCTCTAACCACTAGTCTACTGGAGCGTAATGGTAAAACGATTAATATTTTAGACATTTCTTGTGCCTATTCACATCATATTTATCTTAATAAAGCAGAGAAATTGATTGTGAACCCATTATGTGGCTTGTGCATCCTCCATCATTTTTGTTATCAGTACATTGAAAAATCTCTGCCGGTACATTATGATTGATCAGTGAAAAATATACATTTTGTTCTAACTGGCCAAACCTCTATTTCCTGATTATAAACATGAAGATCTCGGAACAATTATTACGTGGGTACTTTCTTCAGCTAATTAACTATTTCTATGACATAATTCTTAAAACTACATGGTCATTTCGTGGTGTTTTTTTTTTTTTTGCTCATTGAATGATAATCTAGTGTGGTATTTAACTGCCATTCGTACCCTTTCGCGAAGAATATCAGTGCCTGATTGAAATTTACATTGTAGAAAAACGATATATTTTATTAAAGAAATTGAATAGTGTACTACTATAAACATGTTTCTTGCTGCATGTACCTGTTTCTAACTGTTTCTACACAGGTATCCCCTCCCAACGAACACGTAATGGTAATTAGAGAATACCCCAGACCTTGGTGGGAGCGGTATCAACCAGTCAGTTACAAATTGACCAGCAGGAGTGGTACTGAGGTTGAATTTATTGACATGGTACGGCGATGTAAACATGTTGGGGTTAGGTAAATACTTTTTTTCTTTTTAGTGTTGATGGGGTGAGGGCATGTTTTTGTTTAGCAAGGCGCTAGTATTACAGAAACTTAAAGATTGACCATCTTCGATTGATATTCTTTAAAATATCTTCTTTTCGACGTATGTTTATTCTACGCAGAGCTTTAGAGTGATTTAAATATCTTAGTAAATTACCACATGAAAATATGCATCCTTTTGGAATTTTTCTGGCATGTAGCTGTTTTTTTATGGATAGAAATAGTTACCATAGTCGTTAACAAATAGATCTTGTCCACAGACTGAAAGATCTTTGAGAAAAAAAAAAACATGATCGTAGTTGGTACATAATTGATAGAAATCAAGAACCAAAATCTGTTTAAAAAATTAGAAATGACAATAAAACAGTTATCATCTAAATATTAAGCTTTAATATACAAGAAAAGAGGATTTGTCATTGAAATTTCTTAGCTGTACTAACTGTCCTGGATAATGTGAGAATCAATTGCATCAACGCATTTCTATTAAACTATTTAGACAAATATTTGCTTTATATTGTAGAATTTATGTAGACGCCGTTATAAACAATATGGCACAGCTAGGCAGTAGCGGGACTGGGACAGCCGGTAGTCGCTTTGATGCGGACAATTTTGAATTTCCTGGAGTTCCATACTATAACGACAGTTTCACTCCAAGAAGCAAATGTTCTTCTGCAAATGGTGATATCGGTAACAATTATGCTGATGTAAATGTTATACGAAACTGCTTCTTAATCTCATTGACTGACCTTGACCAAAGTCAGGAAAACGTACGAAATAAAATTGCAGAATATCTTAACCATCTGATTGACATTGGTGTAGCAGGGTTCAGAATTGACGCCGCTAAGTACATATGGCCACAAGACATCGCTGCCATTCAAGACAAAGTAAAGAACTTGCCTGAGGGTGGAAGACCTTTCTTTTATCACGAAGTTACCGATCTGAACGATGATCCAGTCAAGACCACGGAGTACATTCCACTTGGTTACGTTACGGAATTCAGGTACTGCGAGAAAATTGCTTGGGGAATTCTAAATTTCTCGGAACTGGATAATGTTGTTGACTATAACTGGCATATGACTAATTCTTCTAATGCTCTTGTCTTCGTTGACAACCACGATACACAGAGAATGCCAAACAATGTAAATAACTTGATTACATATAAAACACCCCGTGAATACCAAATGGCAACGGCATTCACTCTGGCAAACGACTATGGATTTATGCGAGTAATGAGCGGTTATGATTTTGATCATGATTCAAACATTGGGCCACCTCACAACAACGATTTTACAACAAAAAGTGTAACCATATTTAGCAATGGCAGTTGTGGAGACGGTTGGATATGTGAACATCGATGGAAAGTTATTACCAACATGGTTGCCTTCAGAAACGCTGTGCAAGGGACTGAAAAGGAACACTGGCGCAATGTCAATGATGATGTATCCTTTGCTAGAGGAAATGTTGGCTTTTTTGCGATGGCAAAAGATGGTTTCATGAACGAAACACTGGATACCGGTCTTCCCAAAGGAGACTATTGCGACCTGATCACGGATTGTTCTAGAACAATAACTGTCGATGAAAGTGGAATGGCAAATATTTTTATCGACAGTTTCGAAAATCCAATCCTTGCCTTTATTGTTGGTGAGAATTTCTTTCCTGACATTAAAAATGTAATTTATAATAAATATGTAGATCAAGAACCCTAATCTAAATAATCTAAATGAAAATTGGTTTTATGAACTCCATTCTGAAAACTTTAGTTCATCTGCTCGTCGTTTTTAATTTAATAGATGTTTAACATTAGACACATAAAAAGTTCATAAAGCTAACATATTCATCTTTTCGAAATTGTTATATAATCCTAATAATGAATATAGGTATGTAGACAGACAAACAATGAGTTACGAAATTAGGAATTGAATTAGTTGGATAGGTTTCACAGAAAATCACGTTTAACTTTAATACTGGAGTAACTGCTTTGACTGGCCATCATAAATTTTCATGACCTTACAGCATTTTTCATCACTTTTTTATTCACTCACACATTCAATGACTATATGTAGCTGTCATAAAGGATGGGTCCTTCTGCAATGACTCCGTCTATGAAATTTGTTCAAAATATTTTTAAATATTATTATAATTGAATTTTATTTACTTTTTACTTCAGAACCCCTCCCAAGAACCACAGGGGAAGAGAATGATACTCACTTATATATGCTCAGACTTATGCAACAAAGTTTAGTGATTTTCTCTTAAACTGATTAGGGGGAGATGTCGTATCAGACATAGGACACGCATGGACAAGCAGAATGAAACTCAATAGCCTTTAAGCTTTTTAGAAAAGTATGGGATACTAATTTGAAATAACTGAAAATATATGCAGAAAATCTATAAAATCAGACGGATATAGGAATAATTCCGCCATTTTCAAAGGATTTTATTTTTCTTCAGGTAATCAAAATAGTTCAGTAGGAGAAGGTGACAGTAACAACACAACACCTAATTATGAAATTGCCCTTTCATCAAGTACTTCAGAAGTCACGTCTTTTTCAACAGCAAAGACATACGCAACTGCAAGAACAACTACATATCCAACAACAACAGCGTCACCATGGAAACGGACAGTGGTATTTTTAGAAAAAGGAACTCACAACGGCGAGAATGTCTTCTTTGCAGGCGGTCTCCATCACACCAGTTTAAATTGTAAGCGAGGATTCCGAATTATAACTTCTTTTATTTGCTGACAATCTATTTTTTGAAATAAATGGAGAAAATCAAAACCTTTTTTTAAAATATTGATTGGCTCTGGTACTAATATTCGCACGAAGAAGGCAACCTAACACATTCTTTTCATGACTGAAAGCGCTACAATGAAGCTTAGTGACATGATTTTATTCAATGTTGTGAATGCAATATCTTCGTATGTGTTCATAAAGGAATATTTCCACATAATGGTCTGTTAACTCATTATTATTGTTATTGTTGTTGCCGTTGTTGTTGTGAGAAGTAATAGTAGTTAGTAGTAGTCGTAGTAGTAGTAGTAGTAGTAGTAGTAGTAGTAGTAGTAGTAGTAATAGTAGCGGATATATTGTCATTGCTATCGTATATGTTGCGGACATGCTGTCTTATTCAGTGTGATCTGGTGATTAAATTGTACTGAGACTGCTACAGGGGTTTCCAGTCAGATTGTACTGAGATTGCTACTCTGGTTTCCTGTCAGATTGTACTGAGATTGCTAGACGGATTTCCTGTTAGATTGTAATGAGACTGCTACAAGGTTTTCCAGTCAGATTGTACTGAGATCGCTATACGGGTTTCCTGTCAGATTGTATTGAGATTGCTACACGGGTTTCCTGTTAGATTGTACAGAGACTGCTACTAGGGTTTCCAGTCAGATTGTATTGAGATTGCTACACGTGTTTCCTGTTAGATTGTATTGAGACTGCTTCAAGGGTTTCCAGTCAGATTGTGTTGAGGATGCTAAGAGGGTATCCTGTCAGTAATAGTCATCCTATACTTTATAATTATATTGATCCATTCTAGCTAAATTGCAGCCAGGATATTTGACATGTTTCTGGTCTCGAGCTGGCTTTCTTTATCTCCACGGCTTTTTTCAGGCAGGATGGTGTGTATTGGTTCCTGCTGAAGTCAACAGTTTCAAACACGCTACTTACATGTACAGATGGAATTATAAGTTCTAGACAATAGCTTATTTATAATCCTCTTTTGTAAGTATCTGACAAAACATTTTTATTATTATTATTATTATTATTATTATTATTATTAGTAGTAGTAGTAGTAGTAGTAGTAGTAGTAGTAGTAGTAGTGTTAGCAATACTAGTATAATTATTCTTTCTTATTAATAATAATAATAATAATAATATTATTATTATTATTATTATTATTATTATTATTATTATTATTATTATTATTATTATTATTATTATTATTATTATTATTATTGAAAGCATGTCCAAGCGTCGTTTCAAATAATCCGTGCGCAGTCCCAATTAGACACGCTTCTTACAACAATGTGGAGAGCTTTCGAGAGTGGAGTGTAAACGATAACTACCTGGACTGGTACGGGGCAGAACCTTCACAAGGGAAATATGGAGGGACAGTGGCAAAGGGTACGCCCGGTCTGTGGACGACAAACCAACGAAATCACGCCAGTTACAACGATCTTAATACGTAAGCTTTCACAGAGGATTTGTTTGTCTAATATTTTGAAAACTTTACTATAATAACGTAAAAAAAAATAATAAAAATGTGGAAAAAAGACATCGTACCTAAACCAGTATAAATATTTACTTTGGATTTGATTCAGAAATATTATCTTAACCACAGTTACCGTTTAATGTGCATGCTGGCCATTACAACTGTATCATCAATCATATTATTATAATCAGCGGTAGATTGGTCCTTGCATTGTATTTTTCCTGACTCAGTGAAAAAGGCATTTGCTTATATAAAAAGCCAACATTCCCTACAATAATAGTAGAAATATCAATCATATTCCTTAAAAGTTACTTCAGCAGGAATATTGTTTTGTTATGCGACACTCTTTTTGTGTGTATATATATATATATATATATATATATATATATATATATATATATATATATATATATATATATATATATATATATATATATATATTCAAAGTGTATGGGGTCAATTGAATGCAGTGCACGGACGAGACACCTATTTAATGACTTGTTGAGCGACGCAAACAATCTTTTCAATGTAAGATACGCGTGAGCAACAATTAATGCACAATCAACAAAAGAAGGAATAATTATTTTTAATTCCATCATCATTTATTTATAAATGTTCATTTTTATGTCGCTGTTTGCTTTATTTTCAGTCAATCGTAATTTGATATCTATAATCCACTTTTATTTTAGTTTTGGTGACCACTACTGGATGATGGATGTTGAGATGGATTGCTCGAAAACAAATAATGGATGGTTTGAATTCAAAGGAATTTTGAGCGATTTAAATCATTGGGAAGCAGATATACACAATGTTAATAACTGTAGTGGAAGTGCTGGTGGAACTCCTCCCGATAAGTCTACAAACCACTGGGCTCGTTGTGGATATTTAAATGTATATCATTGGGGAACCAGCTCATGTCTTATTAATAGAATATGAAACATAATCTAATCTAGTGTATTCATATTTATTCAGAAAATCCATGTCAAGTAATGTAATAAATATTCGATTTTGGAAGCCGAATGATGGGAGTCAATAATATTACTTGACAAATTTTTAGCTGACAAAATATAATATTGAGATAACTGATTTATGTTTAAGTGTACACTTACTTCATAAGGTTCATCTTATTCCAAATAAACATAGGTTAAAGAAAAGATGAGGTTAAATGTTGTAAAAGTATCATTTATTTGTATTAAATTTGATTGCGAGAGAAAGTGATTTGTCCTTTTGAATTTGCAACTTTTTATAATAGAAATGCCATAGTTATTTTTAAATAATGAAACGATAGAATAACAATAATCAGGTTAGGCAGAATATACTAGGGGTCTTCCCCATCCACTTCCTTCAGTGCCCTTCCTGGAGTCTCCCCATCCACTGCCCTCAGTGCCAGTCCTGGAGTCTCCCCATCTACTGCCCTCAGTGCCCTTCCTGTCCATTCCCCGCCGCCGTCAGAGAATAATCCTTTCTCCTGCATCCCACATCACTAAACTATCGTCTTATATCACTGTTGATTCCATTCATTTTCTGTTTATTGAATATAGGACAAACTTATAAACATGCTGTAATCTGTTTCAAAACGATAAAATGCTAAACTTTATTAGTGACATAAAGTCTTATGTATCGCAAAAATGCCATTTGTTCCCCTAACTCCTGTACACTCGTAGAGATTTCCCCAAATGTTTGCTTTTTAAAATAAGGTGGAGAATGAACCCCATCAAGGTAGGTTCAGTATGACTTCAGTCTATTGTTCAAACCAGACAGGACCTGTCACTAATAATTAACAGGTTCCAGCATTAGAGGATGTAATACAACTTGGTATTAAATTGTGTCAGTTAGAACTACTGACATACATTAAACATAATACAAGAGCAAAATTTATGCAAGGTCCATCAGATATATTTAGTTCCTATTTATTGCCATTGATTAGCAAATTCTGTGTAAACCATTAATATTTACTTATCTTAGAAAAAGAAGTTTACAGTTAGCAAAAAACTTAAAAGGATGGATCTTTTAATCAAAACTGATAAGAAAGTAATTTTTTAGAGTCTCCTTAGTTTCATGATAATTTCCTTATTCAAGACATTACATTTTAACGACTTTTTGCTTATAAAATATAAAATACATTCTACATATTTTGTATCTGAAAAAATATGGTACTGATTTAAATCAACATAATTATTCAGTGTGTCTTTAAAGTAAATGAAAATAAAGCAACATAAATTTGAATAAATAAGCAATAATGAAAGTCAAACCAAATACCAAAAAAAAATGCAGTTCTGCCAGTTAACTAAAACAAAAAAATGGCGTAAGTGTTGTTAGTCTATAAAAAACAAGTCAACTATTTTTAAGGTAGAAGAAAAAAAATACTTTTATACCAAACATATTTAAACAATAGATATGGAGACCTGCAGTCACTGAAAGTGTATATACTTTCTGAGAACATACATCAACATGCCCACTCCCTCCTCGACTTAATTCTAAGTCCAATTTAAATACATGTATTTAAAATATAATACCATAATATGTGACACATGCTTCAAATTCAAACTGAAAACATACACACACGTGCTGCATTAGCTTAACAATAATAAGTGTATGTGCTTCCGTATTTTTTCTACCACATTAAAAAAATTAATTCCTGACCAGGTATCTCCACAAGTACCCAATATCTTAATGTCGCAGCTTCTTTCAGGTCTCGGCAACGCTGCTTCTAGTAAGTCATTTTGCAAAGGTGACAACCAAGACCATACATGAAGATATTTAAATACATTTTGAATCTGTGTTAGTTACATTGTTCACCGTCCTACAATAAGTACACGTATGGAAAGTTTTATCTGGTTTTGGAACAAGAATACATAGAGAACTCCACTGGGCTACATGAAATCATTCTCTAACAAATACTGATTTTCTTTTTTCAAGTATTCATGTTTGAGTGTTCATCTTGTATTTGCGTTATTTCACAGGTTTGGAATTCACAATTTGTAAAATTTTGTTTGCCCTCGTAGGAACATCTCAAAATAAGCGCATATATCCACCTAATAACCGTTTAAGTTCTTTCCTTTCTTGTTGCAAATGTAAACGTTTCTGGTCCAGATTATTCATAATTTACGAATTCCGAAGATTTGTCACTCCAAAATCAGTAGAGTCCGATTGAATTCTTTCACACTTCCTCAGTGAGTTGGACAGGTACCATTAAATTATTTGCATAATTTACCTGGCTGTCTCTCTCAATATACTGGTACTGCTTCAATTTATTTGAATCCGAGTAATATTATAATAATTAAACTCATTCATTTTCTTCTTTATTTTGTAAGGACCATAATACCTAATACCTAATTTGAAGAAATGTTTGAAGAATGAGCAAGAGAGAAAGAACTCTATTACAAGACCGAAAAGTTCTCTACATTGAAGTTCTGTGAAACGTTAATTACACTTTAACTTCAAATGTTGAGTGCCAAATCATGCATTACTAGCGGGAAAAATCCAGAAATAAAATTTGACCTTTGACCAGAATGGACAGATTTGGGAAGGCCAAATTGAGCAAAAAATATTATCAAAGCTTTTACTATAGTTTTAGTTTTTATATTCCTCCAAGGAATTGCCTCTGGGAATCTTGTTGACGCACACATAATGGTCAATAAGTATTAGTTGTCCGACTTGTTCTTAGGGATCAACACAATCTACCATTATTCTGCTAAATGGTTCGTCAATGCAGGAGTAGGTTGCAGATGAGCCTTGGGCATCTTCTAATTGGAGTTTCCTACCATTTGACAAGTATGACAAGATCAGCAGTATTTACAAACATCGCTTTTTTTCTGGCCAATAAATGTGATTCAAGATTTTGTGATAAGTATTATTAATTCCTAAATGACATGCAAGATGAGTTTCATGGGCCAAACTAAGTATTTCCTGTGTGTAAGATTTTGGAACTACAATCTGATATTTCACTGACCACTTGTCACCAGCACGTACGATTTCTCATAAGAATTCCATTTTTGATGAAATAATAGACAGGCTCATCAGTGGCTTTGAGATATCATGATGTTTTTTCTGTTTGATGACAAGTGTCGTTGTCACCCTGATTAGATATAGAGAATCAGTGGTTAAAAGAGGTTCACTGTGATCGATACCTTTTGATTGATCCAAGCAAAGAGTGAAAGTGACCTCATGAAAAGCCTGACCAATACATGTGTCAGCCCAAGGAATACTTTCCTTATTAAAATTATTCTCAAAAGCTTACATTACCATAGCTCTATCAAATGCAGAAGCTGAGTATAATCAGGAATTCCTTTTCAATAGAATCAACTTTCTAATCCAAACAAGGCTTATCAGTTACAAGTGGATTAGCCACAGCCCTGTCTCCAGCTAGGTCGTTGTCTAGTAATCAATAAATGCCCTCAACAGGTAACGAATACATTATTCCGACTGTCACATGTACCGAAACTAAGTCTGAAGACAAATTTACACAATTTAGAAGAAACATTAACAAAGTCGCTTTCTACTCCCTGAATGAGAATGCTCTAATTAGAAGAAAACTTATCAGAAAAAGGCAACGTACCTGATAATAAAAGACTATGAGAAGCTCTAGTATCCCTTAAAATGGATATGATTGGCTAAATCACCCAAGAGTGATATAGAAGACTTCGACATGAAGGGTTCATAATTCTCCATAATAAAATCAGACTGGGGTTTATTAGACCCAACAAATGTACTGCTTTCAATACGTGACCGTGACCTAGACCTCTTAGAAATAAGAGTATCTGGGATAGGTCTATCTTGATTCTGATGCTTATGTTTAAATTTCAAGTAATCAGAACTGACGTGCCAATTCTTCGTACAATCGATACATGTTGGAAGAGACAATGATTTTGAATCAAGCTTATCAGAAGCTTGATTTTGATAAGTTGTGCCAGACTTGGTTTTAAAAAGGAGTCGTATTTGGCTGAAATACCTTTATGCCAGTAGACTGGTGAGTGAAAGACTGGCCTACAACTGGAACATTATGAAATAAGAAATACTCGTCAGCAGCAAGAGCAACGTGTTCCAAGTTTTCGATCTTGTTTTCATCAAGATAAGACTTAATATCACTATGGACACAGTCCTTTAACTCTTCAAGTAATAAACGTTGATTGAGACTTTTAAAATCTCCATCAACTTTCTTGGCTAAGCATCATCTGTCAAATAACTGCTCTTTTTCTCTTAAAAATTCAACATAGGTTTATTTTTTATAGTTCCTGAATTTGTACCGATAAGGGTCAGGAATTAACTCATTACCCTTTAACATGCATTCCCTAACCAAATCATAGTCAGCAGATTGCTGTACTGACATGGATGCAAATATATCTCCGGCTTTGCGAAAACGTACACACTGTAATAATTGAGTCCAACGCTCCCTTGGCCATTTCAAATTTTCAAAATAAGGAAATAGGTGTCCACTTCTTTTTTACTAAAAGGGGATACTAAGCTATAATTCTTCGTAATATCAAAACTTGAATTTGTATATGAGATGGGAATGTGCATTTCACTCGCCAACTTCATTTCTTTCATTCTAATTTTACATTTTCTTGCATCCTTCTCTTTTTGCATTTGTGTTTCCATTTGTCTCTCTCCATCTCTTCTAATTGTAAGTGCATTTGTTTTTTCTCTTTCAGTAAGTGCATTTCTCTCTCTCTCTTTCTTTCTCTCTCTCTCTCTCTCTCTCTCTCTCTCTCTCTCGTTTTCATTCTTTATCTTTTTGAAGTCCCAGATGCCTCAACTCTACTTCCATTTTGTATTTTAATTTCAATTCCTTTACATTTATGTGAGAGTCTGATAAAGACTCGAATCCAAAAAACTTTCATCGAAAACAATATTTTCTATCAAACACTGGATAAAGATGTTTTTTTATTTCTTGCTTCGTTAAAAGATATTTTGCCTCAGAAAGATCATATTTTCTTGTAAGTTCAAGCAATTCATCTTTTTCAAACAATCCAACTGCTCCTGAGTATGATTTGAAAGAAAAGTCTTCACTTTTGATGACATTGTGAATAAGCCTGTTTATTTCACTAAAGATTTCAAAGAAAATGTGAAATAGTACTTTGGATTTAAAATATTCTGAAAACTACTAGAATTTAAAATTTTAAAAACAAACAATTTTCTGAAATATTTTAGCTAACATTAAAGTAAGAAAGAAAAGAGTGAAACCAACAAGCTTTGTAAATATATCAAAATAATTTATTTCCCAAATCCAGTGAATAAAGTTTTTATTCCAATAACATCTAATGAAATAAAATAAAATAAAAAATTTAAAACTAACACACAGGTAGTTAAACTACATATACGTAACGTTATATATCCCTGTTTGACTCGTACTACTGTTCGAAACCAATATCCTCTGTTGCCATTGATGAAGACAGCACTGGTTGTTCTTTCGTAGAGGTGCTCAACAATCTGCACCAGGGTTGAGCTGATATTATACTTCCTCATAGTTGCTCATTATGCTGCATGCCACACATTAACAAAGGCATTCTTGAAATCTCTAAAGACGTGGTTTAAATTCTGGTGATGTTGAAGGTATTTGTCGCAAAGGAGTCTGAGATTGAAGATTTCTTCTAGGGTGCTTCTTCCTGCTCGGAAGCCTGCCTGCTCGTCAGCAATAATTTTCTCTGCTTGAGGCTTTAGACTGTTGAAAATTATCTTCAGCCTGACTTTGCTCCTGTGGCTAATCAGTTTGATAGTTCTGTAGTTTTGGCATAGCTGTAGGTTACCTTTCAGGGGAGCACGATGACCTGTCTGCCATATCTTGTTGCAGATCATTGTTAGAACTGTTACTATCTCTTCTCCTCCTGCTTGAATGTGCGCTGCTCGTATGTTGTGAATGCCGGCTGACCTTCCTTTCGTTAGTTACCTAACTGCAATTTCTACTTTTTCAAAAGTAATGCAAAACGTTTTTATTTAAAAGTGAGATACAGTGACAGGAGATTAGCAAATTTTATCAAAATTCTTGATCAGCTGGAAAAATATTTTCATTAAAACTAGGCAATGATCCTAACTTTGTGATGATAAAAAAAGTTCAGTGAATATAATAAGATCAGATTGTTTGTTAATCAAGTTAGAAGGTTACAAGGTATTTATAGTTTAACAGGTGATGAGGCAACAACAAAATTTTAAAACAATATTGACAGAAGTAATACATTTATTAAAAATGTTAACGATCCAGTTGATAACAATGCTTTAACCAATACATTTATGTGCTTGCGAGACAGGTCCAATTCATAAACGTAATCGAATAACTTATGTGCCAAAAGGAATGATTAAGGGATTTAGATATGGGTAATAAAGCTATAATATTTGTGTCACGTGCCTCCTAAGAAATTATTACTAATCCCGGAGAAGGATGGACAATTTATAGGTTAAATCGACCGAGCCCCTAGTAAGCAAAGCTGATGGTCTTGGTGGTAAAATATAAAATTAATAAGGTGAAACAAATTAATAAACTAAATCATGATATTTCACAATTACAGGATAAATTTTCAGAATGTAATCGCTTCCAATCAGTACACAACCTATCTAAATTCTATTTCATCCCGCGAAATTAAATGTAAGAGTGTTTCCTTCCCGTGTCCCTTCTATGTCACTCATCTGTAACTTCTGCATTGTATTACTTTCCAGGATCTCATTGTCAGTACTTCCGGTAAAACTGTTTCCGTTTATTTGGCCTTCTTTTCGGTTCTTCCGGTATCTTCGTTTCCGTCTCCGGCCCATCCTCGCACAAGAGCCTATCTCTACGTACTCTTAGCGTCTTCTCTCTAATTTTCGGGTGGCGTGCGATCCCACCCAGAAGGCTTCATGTGGATCAGAAGGAACGTATAATTGTACCTCCTTGTTCGAACACAGAAGAATTAATACACTCTCACAGACCTTCCATCAGCATAATGGCAATTAAATCAGGACATAATCTACATAAACATGCAAATTATTACCTTTATTGCCAACGCAAGGATTACAATTACCTGAGGGTTACCTTTATTGTGATCATGACAATTCCTTTCTAGCTGGTCCACCACATAATGGTCTATATAAGTCATATGTAGAAAACATGACTTTTATTGTTATATTAGTTGTATAATCAGTCAGTGTGATAAGGCGATGCTTGATGAATTAAAGATACTGGTGCAACAATATCAGATAAAGCAGCAACATAATTAACTGCCAAAATAACCAGGAATACTTCACAAAAATAAAGTCTAGAACAAGAATGATGTAACGAAGTGAACATGACAATTAGGAGAATAATTATATAAACCTAAAGTTCTACATTTCACTTATTGCCGTGTAAATAACCGATAAAATATATCCAATAAATATGCCTAAATATACAAAACAAAACTGAAATCAGTATAATTGATGTTTTAGAAGAAATTATAAAGACAAGAACTCCAAAAATACTTTGGGTTTATCAGAGAACATAATAATAACTCATTCAGAATTAGCTGAATGATAATGATGTTAAAATGTAATACATTTAATTAAGGTAAAGCTGTAATTGTTGAATGTTTCAACAAAATTCCTAAATGAATAATGTTGAAATATTTTACAAGATTAATACAGAACTTTACAAAAATTAATGCATACGATTAATAATACAAAACCTAGAAGTATTAAATTCATCTAGTATAAAATAGAAAAGAGTATGAAATCTTTAGAACAAGCTATATGGAGCCTTGACGAAAAGATAAACGACCCCATTTTATAATAGTTTGGTATCAGATAAATATAATATCAGATATGATAATATACATTAAATAATCCAATTTTTGTCAATAAGTTCGATGAAATAAAAAAATGTTATTTTTGAAAACGATGTGGATGAACAAGGATAAATAACATTAATTTACAAAAATAAGGAATCACAAAATTAAGACCCAGTTTAAGATTTCAAAATGACTTTTTATTTCTGGAACACTATATAATACAAAATTTGCATGATCATGACAGTAAAGCCGACACATCTGCTATAGATGACAAAATTACTTTAATTGATTTCCATGAAGTTGACATTAGTCTGCCTTTTAAAGTGGAACCAATTACGTCAAAATGTTCAATACGGTCGTATAATATTTCATTAAGCGTTTGATGGTCAGCGCGCACTTTCGATTAGACCTGATGCCAGTCTTGTTTGCAAGACGTTTGAAGTTACGACTGATATAACCAAATAGAACGAAACAGGCTCAATAGTAGGGTTGGGTGTTTCAGCAGAGATGTAATCCTAAAATAAACCAAAAAAACGTTGTGGAGCAACATGTCCTCGAAGTATATAAATGTTCAACAAAGAAATCACTAAAAATGAACTGTACGAAGTTACGTTCATAAGACCTTGAGATCTAGTCGTCGAAAGGAACTCTTCGGAAGCAACCCAATAATCTTAGGCATACTAGTTTGATTCATGATGAGATCACGCTTAACCATGGGTCACCTTTCAAAGAAACACATCGATGCATATCGACATAAATTTCGTAAGTTGAAAGAACATTTACAATAGAGTTTAGATTGGTTCTATAAACCCTTTACATTATACCTTTCCTTCAAATCTTATAATGGTTGGGAAAGAAAACACCAGCTTTTTATGAAAGTTTATTCGCTATCCATTAAGAAGGAGTACGTAGTCCTCCTCGAATAGACGCAACTAATGACCATCTCTCAGGAACCCTATGCACATCGATGTTGTGATGTGCATTTGGATTATAAATAAGTATATGTGACAGAAGAAGACATGTGTAAAACTGCCTTCTCTCTTGTGATCTACAAGTTCACTACGATGCTATATGAACAAGTACGCCCTCAATTTTTTAACGACGATCGCTCGAGAGATGCATAGGTGAAATGAACATGAACGATTGCCTTAACTATAAGGACATTACAATTGTACGTTTTAATACCTTTAACAAATGACACTAAAGTAATAGAATGAATGTAAAGCCTTTCAAATGTGGTTTCTTTATGCAGTTAAATATCTATACAGACATAAACAGGTAACGACAGGTAAAGTACGAGAATTTCAAAACTGTCTCGTTTCAAGGAATATCAATGATCTCATCATTACTATCCGTTCTCCAGGTAAAAATTATGAGCACCTCACCAGACCACTAAATAATTTCCTTGTAGATCATTCAACGATTTAAGAAAAAAAGAAAATAAGAGATACGAAAGGCTATGCGTTGGTTTCGAAAACCAAGCTACCAAGAAGCATTCGAAACTGTTGTTGTTGTTGGGCTTAACGCCATTTTTCAGCACACGATAGGTCAGTATTAATAGTGGAGGAAGAAACCGGGAAATCACCAGAAAGAACCACCGACCCACGAGAAGCTACTGGCAAGCTTTCTCACATATCCACATTCGCCGAATCCTAGAATCGAACTCACGCAGACAGAGGTGAGATGGCAGTGATCCGTAACGGACAGCGCTTTAGACCACTGGGCCACTCGAGGCCCCTATTCGAAACGGTAATTAGCAAAAGTAGCTACTTTCACGAGTGTCTCTGTTCACAGTTTTCCCATCTATTCATTGTCAACATGGGCGTAGGTAAATATTGTCTTGGAGCTATTTTGCATCGATTGCTAAATAATGGAACGTAGAGCGTAATTTGAGCGAATAAAATTATGAAGCGTATTTTGAGCGAAGAAAAGTATAAAGCATACAAGCTAACATTCGTGGCTCTTAAGTGGTGTATAACAGACGCGTTTCGAACATACTACTAACACACGTCCTTCCGACAGCCAAACTGGATATCACTAGAAACATGTGGCTTGCAGCTCTTTTAAAAAAGCAAATACATTTCAAGCTCACTTATGCATTGCGAAAGCCATTACTGACGCACTCTATATAATCATCTGCTACGACGAAGTCATTTTTTCCAAGACACAGTGAAAGTAATTTACCAGATATCATGAGTGAGTCCCTTGAATTAACCCAAAGTTAAAGGCATCATATGATATGACAAAGAAATCGGAATGTTCAACAAGATAGGTTGGCTTAAACAACAAGTTTACTGATTTTAACATTAGATTCTCATCTCTCTACTGAAAGCGGGACAAGCTTCAGTTGAAAGTTGATAATTCTAAAAAAATGTGGTGTACAGAAGAAGTGATCAACACAGTTACTCTCAATATCAGCTATTTTGGCTATTCCACTGCAATGTTGTGCTCAATGACAGTAATAATAACACTTACCATAAAGAAATAAATGGAATTCAATATCCTATGTCAAAATTATGTTGATCCGGATTGGACAGTGACTTAGAGGGAAATGTACAGTTCTACCATAAATTTTTGCAATAAAAGCTTCCCCACAAAAGAGTGCCGAACTTACCAGCATCCAGACAATCTCTCATGATAAAAATTCAAAAGGAGTTTGAAAAAGCATCTTTCTCGTCACTGATACATTTATGATGTATGTAAAACTGATCCTTGATTAAAACAAGTCAGCCAAGACAACGATTATATTGAAAAACTTCATGGTACACCAAGATTTTTGAGCTCTACTTCACAGAGACCAAAATCTCAACTTTTATTCCAAATCATCACCACATCACTAAACGTTGCTAAATAGCTAATGCGATCACATTTCGCACTTCCCTTACCATCCAGGGTGCAATGGTCACCTCTACCTTAGGGGATAAACAAACAAAATTAGAAATCCTACGTACCTCCAATGATTTATGCAAATAATTCATTCAGATACGAAAACACAGGATACTATTAAATGTTTGTCACACATCATCGGGTATTGATTCTATTGATTCATGCGATCGTTGGAAATCAAAGGAATATATAGGGTGAGCTGATGAAGACAACTCCAGACGACGAAGCAGAAATCGAAATAATCATCATTCCTTAGCAAAGTCAATCGCCAATTTCTCGATTAAGTTGAACAGTTTTACACATAGATCATCAAATCTTACCAGTCAAGAGTTGTCTAATCCTCAATCAGTTTCAGATTTTGAACTTGGTATCTTCATGGTCAATCAAAAGTACGTACACCGAAGATCAGTCGTCACAATTGGTGGCTCTGTGACCAGTGCTGGATTTAGAGAAAACGAGGCCCTAAGCAATGGCAAGCTATAGAGGCCATATTTGGCATAAAATAAATTTGAGGGCCCCTTCAAACTGAGTTCAGACATTGAGGCCCTAAGCTGTAGCTTGTTTAGCTTATGCCTAAACCGGTACTGTCCGTGACGTTTGGTAGAACAAGAATTACGCAGAATGGATGCTGACAGGAAATCAGGTTGTTTGGTTTGTTGTGCTCCTTATTTTAAACATTTATTTTTCTTTTAGTTTCAAGTATTTTTTTTAAATAATGTTTGGGAGGGGCAGGGTGTCGTTTAATATTTTATTACGACATATACGGTTCTAAATCCTCACTTTTATTTGGTCACGTGAGGAAAGTTTGCTCTCTCGCCTCATCTATTTGTTGAAACCTACTCTTTGTACTATAAAACTTGTTAGTCGGTCTTCCTGAAATTTAAGTGTTTCGATAGCGATAATGCCTACGTTATTGACCTAGTCAGACCGCACCGGAACACCACACTTTTGTGTCAATGTGTTCTAAAATCTAGTATTCTCATATATAATATATGCTGACGTTCACTTAAAGCGCTAATATTATAGTTTAGGATCTTAGGTACGAATCTATGATATGGCGTCTTCAAATGGGTCATTTTGGGCGTTGGTTTATTGTGATGTGCTTAATTAGACAACCAATACGTTGATTTCCTCATTTGACAGGAACCGCTGAGATTAAGATCCTGATTCTCCGGACATAAGGCTCCTTTCAACACTAAACAGACGAGATTATAAAGAGGTGTACTACAGCTAATTGTCATTAGATTTATTTACTTTGACAAATTTCACGATTTTGGAATGTAATTCAATTTGACCACAAAACGGATCTAAAATGGAATTAAAATTTACACTTGGTAAGTTGATTCATCAGCTTCCTCTTTTCTCAGTCTTGAAACCTTATATGGACCATGATTCATTTTTATTGCTGAGCTCATATATATATATATATATATATATATATATATATATATATATATATATATATATATATAGTTCTACTTGGTAAGAAAGTATGTAAGTATGTAGTACTTATACTACAAATTATATTAACCTTTTGGCACTTTTGTAGAATGTCAAAAATCGTCTTACTACAATAACTTTGATTGCAAGAATTTAATTGACAAAACAAAGGTTGTCAGAACTGTCAACTCATTATAAAATTACTTTTCCAAATGTATATATTGGGATTTATTTATTGAATTGTCATACAGAAGATCATCATCATTAATAATCCCTCAGCCCAATAGGTCGCTGGGGCAAAACAGTTTACTTTACAACCAGTTCTCTCAATATAGAAGGTATGGATAGATAAAACACCAACGTCTTTTCAGTAAGACTCGATCTTTATACTAACGAAATTCGTTTAAGATTCAATTGACTAACTCAAATTGCTTATTTATTATTGGAGTATTTTTTCAATGCTTGATATTTGTTATCTATAAGAGATTTTTTACACTGAATATTTGGAAGTTAGACAAAACTCTGATGAACTCGGAAGAACTATTCACCTGGTTAATGCCCCAAGCGACTGGAAAATTTTAAAACCTTTCAAGCATGTAGTTCCCAGGAAATTTTTTACCAAGCATATTACAAACGATGAAGTCAGGACATGACTTACATAACGCTGAAAACAAATAACAACTCGTCTTTTAATTTATGCAGTTATTGGTAGAAGAGAGAGAGAGAGAGAGAGAGAGAGAGAGAGAGAGAGAGAGAGAGAGAGAGAGAGAGAGAGAGAGAGAGAGAGAGAGAGAGAAGAATATTAAAATGTATTGTCCCTTTTCATATAGTCCAGACAGTTAAACTGCAAGCACATATTTTCGTTTAATATTTGCTTTTAAAATTTACCATAGACAAATAGCTGGCAAATATCAACAAAAAATTGGAAAATATTTTATTAAGCGATATGTATTTATATTTTTGAAGAGTTATTTTCCATAATTTTGACTAAATCTTGGGATGTATTTTAAATTTCAATGAAACTCTTACAATAATAATGTAATCAGATACATCGTATTAATCGTTTCAATTGCTTAAATTTTCAATTTATTATTGTTCATTTTATAACCTAGAACGATTGCCTATCCACACGTAGCGAGTTTATGTCCTGATGACATGTCGTTTTTGTTTACATATCAGTGGCTATATTTCAATCGTCTGCTTTTGGTAGCCTTATGTCTTCAAGGCAGTATCTACCTTAATAATAATAATAATAATAATAATAATAATAAAAATAATAATAATAATAATAATAATAATAATAATAATAATAATAATAATAATAATAATAATAATAATAATAATAATAATAATAATAATAATAATAATAATAATAATAATAATAATAATAATAATAATAATAGTAGTTGTAGTAGTAGTAGTAGTAGCAGAAGTACACTTTTTTAAATAGACAACTCCTCAAACAACAAAGAATACTATGCAATATGCTTTTCTACTGATGGCTACTCTTCCAGTCTTAAAGAAAACAGCCAAAGCTGGTTCTGATAACGGAAGATAGGACTAAAATAATCCACTCTGACGCGTTAAGGCGATAGTTCTCAATTAGGTGAACAATATTACATTTAGGTTATAGTATTCAATTAGGCCAACATTGTTGCATTAAGGTGATAGTACTCAATTAGGTCAACACTACTGCATTCAGATGATAGTATTAAATTAGGTCAACACTATTGCAAAAGGTGATAGTATTCAATTATGCCAACATTTATGCATTAAGCTGATAGTACTCAAATAAATCAACACTATTGCATTAAGGTGATAGTACTCAAATAGATCAACACTATTGCATTAAGGTGATAGTACTCAAATAGATCAACACTATTGCATTAAGGTGATAGTACTCAAATAGATCAACACTTCCATTAAGGTGATAGTACTCAAATAGATCAACACTATTGCATTAAGGTGATAGTACTCTCAATTAGGTTAACACCATTGCATTAAAGGGATAGGTCTCAGTTAAGTCAACACTATTGCATTAAGGTGATAGTACTGAATTTTGTCCACCATACTGCATTAAAGTTCAGTTCAATGTTCAATTCGTTTACCAAAACAAAAGTAATTTAATTGGTATATCGAAGCAATATATGGTGTTGCATTAAGAACATTAGACATTTATAGCCACGAGAGATCACATGTAATATTTTTTTACTGATTTTCTACAAAAAGTAATAAACACGTGCAATTACTTTACGTGTCTATTAGAATTAAAGTAGGAAAATATGAACACTATGTTACCTAAAAGAGCATTGACTTGAATTAGTGTCGGTACATATAAATGTTCTTTATCCAGGTGTATGGGCCTTTGTTATTACCATGTGTGAGGGAAATATACATTTACCAGGAGCATTTTATACAATGCATACCAACTCATCGCGGCTACTAGGAAGTGAATTAGACCGGATGGTGATTGGTCGTTGTGTGGGCGATGTTATGAAGGGTTCTCCAGTAAATGAAAACAATGTGAAAATGAGTGAACTATTCTCTCTTTGGTGTTCGTAAGTATGTTGTCATTAAATCACTTAACTAGAGAGGCTGTTTAGTTTTTATCTTTCTTTTCGAATGAAGTAGTGCTTCAGTTATAACAATAAAGTTCATGCCCTTGCATGCCAAGGTTTACGTGATAGTATGATATTTACTGCCCTTACTCTTCGTTGTCCCTTAGTCCAAGGTTTACGTGATAGTATGATATTTACTGCCCTTATTCTTCGTTGTCCCTTAGTCCAAGGTTTACGTGATAGTATGATATTTACTGCCCTTATTCTTCGTTGTCCCTTAGTTCAAGGTTTACGTGATAGTATGATATTTACTGCCCTTACTCTTCGTTGTCCCTTAGTCCAAGGTTTAACTGATAGTATGATATTTACGTGATAGTATGATATTTACTGCCCTTATTCTTCGTTGTCCGTTAGTCCAAGGTTTACGTGATAGTATGATATTTACTGCCCTTACTCTTCGTTGTCCCTTAGTCCAAGGTTTACGTGATAGTATGATATTTTACTGCCCTTATTCTTCGATGTCCCTTAGTACGTTCTCCTGATCCATATGCTTGAACAGTACTCTCTCTCCCTCCCCCCTCTCTCTCTCTCTCTCTCACACACACACACACACACACACGTGTCCAATATGTAACTAGCATTTACTTAAACTTGTATTGCAGCTCATATAGTATAAAATATTAATACTGTAGGTGCATCCGCGTCTCTGACTGGCCAGTTATATTACCATCAGATCACATTGTCTCTTTCTTCAATAGTTACCTTGGTGATAACATCAGCAGTACTTTCTTACTTTCTTTATATTGAATATTGGATCTTAAGTTTATGCAGATAATTAGAAAGAAAAAGAAAAATAATAATCTTACTTTTGTTTCTTTTTCAAGGCATTACGAATCACTCGCAGACTGCATAGAAATACAGACTTCAGACAATATACCCTATTTACGTTTCGTTTTTAATTCAACAGAGATGAAAAAAAATGGCCGAGTCATATGTGATAGGGTCGCAGGTATTAATAGCATTTCTTTTGTATTCCTTTTATAAATTGAGGCTGCATGTGACACAATCGCACGAGGAATTGTTACAAATATTTTAAATACGAAAATATGATATTTTCCTATTGTAAATGATATCGACAGTATCTTTCTTTTGTTGCTCATAACTTACTTTAACTTGTTTATCCTGTATCCTTCCATTCTGATTCTTTTTCCATATCATCCTTTATTGATGAGTATCATCAAAAAGGCATACATTTTTGATATATTGGCTTCTTGCAATTATATTACTAGATTCGTGTGAAATGCCCAGTAAATGTTTCTAGAAATGAACTCTTGAGGTATATCCAAAAACTATATGGGGTACATAAAAACAATTTTTAAGAAAAACATGGATATTAAAGTCTTAATACTTGAGGACATCAAACAGTAACCTAACGCATTACTTTTCGAAACCTGGATTAATAAAGTGATAAAACATGTTTTTCACAAATAAAGTTCAACACTTCAGTATTTCTAAACTTTTCTAAATTCATAATAATCGCAACAATAACAATAATGTTTCTCTATTTTATGTTGTTGTTATCCAATCTAAGCAGTGCCGTAATAGAGATTTTGTATTATTGTTGCAGAAATAGGGGACAGTATCAATTGCCTGTCAAATTTTACTTTGAACTGCGAGAAGAATTACACAAAAGCTTTGACTCAAGTTAAAACCATGGAGAACGCATGTGGGTATGTTACATCTACGTTTCTTTATAGATTGTTATACGTATCTGATATTGACATATGCAAATATTTTATTTTTGTGATACGGTAGGGTAGAAGGGGGAAAAACGCCTCCATGTAAAACCCTTAAATGCTGTCCTGACGTCCCTACGCTAGAAAATGGACCAGTCTTTATACAGCAAGCTTACCTATGTTTTACAGACCTCGTAAATGGCGGCCATTGTTGGATCCAACCGCACGCATGGTTTTTATGCAAGAAAATTGCTTTTTTGGCATCTTCCTATAAAAGTGTTCGATCCATTTGGTTACAGTATTTTTGACAGGGACTACCTAAAGAAAACAGGGTACGTATGTTTTTAAACATCATAGTATAGAGATGCATCATGTATAATATTTCGTGATTCTCAGCAGTTGTTAATACCGCCTATTGTTAAATTGTCAATGCTGTACGATAAGGGCAAAACGCCCCTTACAGGGGGCGTGTTGCCCCATAAATGTTTAAATGTTTTACACTTTTTAACTAACCGTTCATATGCCTAAAATTATTCTATACTTATTTGCAGATGGTGCGAACTTACATGGGACACCAGCTCTTAATAGGGCTCTTGAAGCAATTCCTTGTGGAACTCCGTTGAAAGCTGCTGCCATGAATTATGGAATTCCAGCTAAAACCTTGCACAGACATAGAGATTTGAAGGTTTCGCAACATGGAGTGTCAAAACTCGAAAGTAAGACTACTGTTTTCAAGCCTGAATATGAGTTACTTTTAGTCGAGCACATTCAGTCTATGGAAAAGGCATTCCATTATTGACGTACGGCGTTTGGCAAACGACTTATCAGTTCATCTTAATATTAAAAACCACCCATTTCAAGGTAATGGAGAAGCTATTGATTGGCTAAAAGGCTTTATGAATAGGCATCCAGTTCTATCTATTAGAGCTCCAGTGGCAACCAGTATCGGCAGAGCCGTGGGCTTTAACAAGCCACAGGTAGTTAATTTTTGCCAAGTTTATAAGGAATCTCTTGACGCAACACTTGCTGATGGTCTCAGAATATAGAACATGGATGAAATAGGTATTAGTAATGTCCACAAGCCAGTATACATCATTACATGCAAAGGTTTTAGATCGGTTGGTAAAGTTACAGGCGGTGAACGTGGTCAAACTATTACTGTAATATGTGCCATGAATGCGGCTGGTACATTTGCACCACCAGCATTTATCTACCCACGCAAACGAATGGTTCCATCACTGATGAATGGCGCACCAGACGGAGCACTGGGCTTGTGTAGCCCAAGTGGATGGACAGACAGTCATATTAATTTTGCAATGGCTAGAACATTTCACTTCTTTTGTGAAATGTACGAAGGACTCTCCACACATTCTTCTTGATTGGCACCATAGCCATAAAACGTTGGAAGCTGTTCTCTAAGCATGCGAGGAAGGGATTGTGTTGATAACCTTTTCTCCCCATTGCACACATCGGCTCCAGCCTCTTGATGTCACTTTTTTCAAAGCATTAAAAAGTGCTTTCAATTTGGAATCTGGAAACTGGATGACAAGCAATCCAAGAAGACAAAAAGCGCATTTGAAGTTAAGGAAACTTTTTTCTGCAGCATATAACCGATTTGCGAGTTTACAGAAAGCTGTCACTGGTTTTGAAGCCTGCGGGCTTTGGCCTTTAAATCCAAACAAGTTTACAGATGATGATTTCGCTCCTTCTATGGTAACTGATGAATCTCAGCCAGTTTCAGATGGGCCTAATGCAAATCAACAAGCACTACATGTGACATCACAACTGATTGAATCAAATAATACGGCTGATCACCTGTCGTTTACATGCTGCACATGCATGTTTGAGTGGTCGGGTGAAGCAAAAGCATCTGTTCAAGAGGACAAGAAAGCTGACAAACAATCAGTTGGTACTCGTATGTTGCATGTTGGGCAGGCGATACAGAAACATCAAATGAGGAAAATAGGTCGGTTAATGATCAATCGCTTGATAACGTTATGGTCACTTCTGGAAACGCAGAAACATTTTTTAAAAAAGAAGCAAAACGGTTGAATTTCGGCTAACTGGTAGTTCTACAGCCACTGTGGATTGGTCGGGTAATCCAGAGATAGATAAAACAATTTATACTCAGTCACCTGATAATCAACAAACACATCACTCTGCTATCACCGTTGAGGAAACAGACAATCGGAAAATGTTTGACGAAGCTATTCTTGCTGGAAGAACGGAAATTGCAACCTTGGATGCAGAAATACAGACGATTCAGCAATTGAGAGCATGTTGCTTATTTTTCGCCAAAGCCTAGAATATCCAGTCAACGCACAAAAGAGCGAAAGCCATAATCAGCCATGAACTTAACATCATCGCCGTACAAAAAGATGCTTATTCAAAAGCAAAGAAAGATGATGACAGACACAAATGTTATAGAGCTGTACAGGCATGCGGGAGAAAACGGAATGGAACCAAAGTTTCAAAACAGAAAGAAATGCAGAAGAGAAAACGCAGATACGTAGAGGGGACAAAAAGATAGTTAGAAAAACATCTAAGATTATGAAGACAGATTGTATACAGGACCATGAAAAGGGAGAAAAGGCTTCGCGATCAAAGTCAGTTGTTAAGCACAATCTTGCTCTGTCAGCAGACACAACACATAATAAAAATAACATGTGTGGAAACTGCGAATTTTAATATGGAGGAAGTGATGATCCTTTAATAGAAGATTCCTGATCACAGTGCAATGAATGTTCCAGGTGGTGCCATGAATCCTGTGGCACCACCCTCAATATGCAATTTTGCTGTGCTAAGTGTGAGTAATAAAGAATTTACCAGGAACATTCACGACTTTGTTTTTTTTCTTCATCAACGATGGAAATTAGGGATTATTTAGACTTGGCCATAGTTAAAGCTGCTTGCTTATCCGCATTGTCGTGCTAATTTGCATGATGTAACAGTATGAAGTTTTAGCATCTTTACCATATATAAAATGTCCATACAGGAATAATACTTGATTTTACAGTTCAATTGTATTCCTGTTGTTTTACAGACCTTTACAGATATTGAATGCATGGTGGGGCAAAATGTCCCGGAGGGGGCGTGTTGCCCCATCATAGTGGCAAAATGCCCCCTTTATAATTTTTTACTATTTTTTATTTTTCTCGTAAATAGTTCCTTTATTGAAATTAAACATCATTCCATTATGATAGATGCAACGCATTCTTTAAATACATTGTCCATTTGCGAACACAATCGTGTAAATCATGCCATAAATTTCCAAAAGTTGCTAGATGGAGCGTTTTGCCACCCCACCCCTCCATAACATGGGGCATCTATGTTAAAATTGATATATCTATCTCAAATCCATTCTACCAGGAATTTCAAGGAAACTGCAATGAGAATCTCATCCCCAACTACTGACTGATCTCCTTCATATAGAACAGCACAATCTTGTATGTCTGCTCTTTTCCTTTATTTTTGTTAGCAGCATATTATAGGTCTAATCCAACTGCAAACAACAAAGACAATGAACTTGTGTCGCATAATGTACCTGAATCTATGTTGTGTTGTTCTACTGAATATTCCTGACAAACTGAATAGACCCAGATCGACAGGCGCATCATGCAGCATGCCATTATGCTGAAAGCTTTATTGTAATATATGAAATACAAATTTGCAATAACAACGTTTTACTCTTTCTGAAATCTGATTGTTTATACTTTATGTCCTGGTCTATCTCTACTTTTCTTAAGTGGTCAAACGGGATGAAATAATCAACAAAATTAAATCAAAATTTATACACGGCCAGTAATCACCTTTAATTAATTAACTAATATACATGTAAAGATCACACAGGTTGTAATGTTACATGTTTGTACCTTTCTTGTCTGCTATTTAATCGAAAAGTAAAGACAAGGGTTATGCCCTTAAAATGATAACCGCATTTGCCTTAATTATCAGAAATGGCAGATTCTTAATCCCGTCCATGACCATCTATATCAGTATGGAAACCAAACATTACTTTAAAGCCATATTTTCCTTTTTTTAATTGTAAATTCTTGCAAATAGAAATAAAAATTTAAAATGCCAAGCGAAAAAGAATTTTTAATAAAACTATTTTAACAGCATATACAGTTCATATTTAATAGATGTTTTGTCAAAGTTGTTGCCTTTCTCTGTAAAACTACAAATGAATGTTTCTTTTGCAAAAGCAATATCTTTGACAAGCGATGGTACAATACCTGTGTAAGATGAAGTAACAAGTTTTAAGTGATCTAATTGTTGAATTTTACTTGCAGTCTAACATATGACTTGATTCCGTGCTACATGAATGAGTTCAAAGTGAGCTCTTGCAAAGACCCAAATATACTGTACCAAATTCTGGACTTTCTACAAGTATTCCTGAATCCGGAATGCAGAAAATGGTAAGTATGTTTCATAGTATTATTGCAGACGATATTCTGCTTTTAATACATTAAAAATGCATCGTAATGAAATATAACTCTAAATAAAGTCACAGTAATCTCAAATCAGTGAATTAGTCCGAAATTATTATTGATGATTTCGTGATTACAATGAATAATTAAATTAAATAAATCCATTCAAATATAAAATGAAACACAGCTAAAATTGATTCCTCTAAAGACTCGTGTTCAGACGGGTGTAACAAATGTATGTTTACTTCTTCTTTATATAAACACTTAAATTACTATCTGAGGAACAGGCTGTGGGTCAAGGGTTAAATTCTAGAACATTCTATGTTGTCGTAATCATTAATAAAAGTCGATTTCTAGAATATTCTAACTTGTCAGAATGAGGTATCAAAATTTAATTTATATCATTAAGATCAGGCACATTTATAAATCTTTATTAAATAACATCGAAAATAGCTGGTACACCTGGAATAAAGAAAGGAAAACATATTTCCTGAACTCATATCTAAGTAATCATGTTGAACTAAAAGTAATAATAATCTTAATGCATAATCCACAATCGCAAATACAGATTAGCTATGTAATATGTTGTCTACAAAAAAGACATTACTCGGGTGGCCCAACTCCAGCATCCGATCACGTGTGTCAGGGGTTAATTGAGATAGATGCAACAAACTGACGACGAACAGTGCAAAACTAGTAAATAACTAGCCTGAGCTCTTTCGACTCTTAATGAGTCTTTTTCGAAGGCTTAACCAGCCTGAATAGACATGTTGCAAATACTGAAAGACTGTATAGACTTGTTGTCAATAGCGAAAGACTGTATAGACTTGTTGCAAATACTGAAAGATTGTATAGACTTGTTTCAAATGCTGCAAATACTGAAAGTATTTACAACAAGTCTATACTGGCTGGTTAAGACATAATGTACCTATAGGTTTAATTTATGTAGAGACATCATTGTAGAGTTTTACAAAAACACAATGTTTGTTTTGTTTATTTGTTTGTTTTGTCTATGTTTTGTATATGCCTTTGAAAAAGACTCATTAAGATTCGAAAGAGCTCAGGCTAGTTATTTACTAGTTTTGCACTGTTCATCGTCAGTTTGTTGCATCTATCTATCTATCTATCTATCTATCTATCTATCTATCTCTCTATATATATATATATATATATATATATATAGATATATATATATATATATATATATATATATATATATATATATATATATATATATATATATATATATATATATATATATATTTATATATATATATATACACTGATCTGTTTAGTTCACTTTGTATATGTGTTCTTGGTCTAATATTTAATAGCCAATAGATAATAGATAATGTGTATGTACCACAGTTGCAAACTTTGTAAAATTTTCTCCAGGAAGAAAAAGGCTGATGAATTTTGCACAGCTGTTGCGAGCTCTGTTTTCCCCGAAAGATCGAGGGACAAACTCGACAAGTACTGCAGGTGAGTAAGAGTCTGAATAATGTATTTGCAGTCGCCATTGTTTTTTGGCGGGAAGATGTAGTGTCGGGGTAGTGCAATTAATATTACATAGAAAATCAAACTTAAGACAGGATCGGTTTTTCTGAATTTCCAAGTGACTTCCAGCCCGGTCACACAGTTCAGTTAACGGGGAGAGAGATTTTTATTAAGAAATTCAAATTGAATCTGATGTAAATAGAATAACATGGACAATGCTTTCCAAAGTGTGGAGAAATGTATTTAAATCAGCATGCATTAGATTATTGTTAGGATTAGAATTTTGAAAACTGTATTTTGTTGTACAAAACATGTCAGAAAGCTTCCGGCTAACGATGTGTCTTTTGTATCTGTGTCTAAACACAAGTTTCAGCGTGTCTAACACTTATACATTCTGTCTTTGTTATTTACTGTCCCCTCTAGTCTAGTCAGCTATATGGCTCCATAACTTACTTGTGTACGTTGGTTTGATATAGCTACTACTGCGATCAGAAGCTATATCAGGGAACGTAGAATGCAGAATTTCTACAAAACTATACGACAGTACTGTGATTTGATCAAAATCTTATATCACCATTTGCTTACAGCCATGCTACTTTCATGAACTGTGACGGAAACATTTATACATTTTGTGGTTGTGGAAGAATTTACTATCTAAGCAAACAGATGATTTGACTGCCCGCTTCCATGTGCTCGAAAAATCAACATGAACATATCTAACGTGCATTAACTTTAGCAGGTATTCAAATAAAACAAAATATTGCATTGTGTTACTATATGAAGATTATTTGTATTGTGTACTTGACTATTGTCCACGACTGAATATTTTACAATTTACCTTTGAAATCCAGGAAGTAAAAATTAGTGAACGGATCTATCAGTTACCTAATTCATACTAATATGAAACTCTATACTCTATAAACCAAATTACACCCATCTTCATACACCTCAAAAATGGGGGGATGTTCTGTTAACAATACCTAAGATAAAAAGGGTCTATTTTAACATAGAATAGCCACAGAGGAAAACTGTGGACTGAATCTTATTTAAAAATCGAACTATATGGAAAGTGCTTAGCTGTAGAGCTAAATTATATTGTTATTGTCTACAACAAAATGTATCGAATCTGCAGTAGGTGAGTACTTATATCGTGTATTTCTTTTATAGGGACTTCATCCAGATACAATTGTCTTGTTTCTATAGAGAAGTCTACAGCTCCGTACATCTTAATGACCGTCTGATATCCATGGAACTTTGGAATGCTTCTTTCATCTACTACAGAGAGAAAAAGTGTAGGATGGAATTAGGTAGGTGTAAATTATATATATGTTTGTTTCTGTTTGAAACGACAGAATGATTTCTTGAGAACAAAGAAAACAGGGATCCATAACTTTTAGGACGCAAATATTTAATTGAAATGGTGTTGTTTTTTTAGTTTTTATTGTTGTTTTTTTTTCAAGGATCCTTTATTACGTTTTGTTTGTATGCACTGTATCGGTGTCTGTTTTCCGTCCGATTGCCCATTATTATAATGTTGTCATATGGCAGAGTAATATAGGATGATGTCTCACATTCAATTATAAATTTAACTTACTCACCTACGAACAACAACTCAATTTGTCCATCATCTACATTTTCCAAACTTAATGAATGGCGTGCGCCTGCAAAAGAGAAGAACCAATCGAGTCAAAACATCAAAGGTCAATGTCACTGACTAATGGCATGAAAATAGTTCACGCACAATAGCATTAGTTCAAAAACTGGATCAAAAGGTTATTGTGGATTCTTTGCATATTTGGAAAAGCAAATGACTGTAAATTTTGAGATCAAAATCCAAATGCTGAGGTCACCGCAACTGAAGGTAAATTGCTTTCTGCATACAAGAATGATTTCCACGTAGCTTAAACAAAGTTTGTGGACGTTCTCCATTATTGTGTGAAAACAACATGTTGATTTTGGATCAAAAGGACAAAGGTCAGGGTACTTAGTGTTTGCAGAGTAATATTTGTTTTAAAGTAAGATCCTTAACCAAACTTTGTAGATTGCTTGCACTTAGAGTAATAAAGAAACCCAATAAATATGGCTGTGTAAAGATCACTGTATGTTTAATAATAAAACAATGTTTTCGGCACATGAAGACCTTGAGCTTGACCTATGCTCTGTTAGTCATGTTTGTCAGCAATCTCCAGAGTAAATCATATTCTACATGTGTCTACATATTAGATTTTAGCACGGTGCGGGTGTATCATATATTCACAATATTTATCTTAAGGGGGAAGAAGGACTTTTTGTGGACCTTGATCTTTTATTTACATTTGTTTTTCATAGTCTGAACAACGTTTTAGTTTTACATTTCACGTAACATAATTATTTTCTGTATAACCACCAACTCCGTGTGCGAATACTAAGATAAATGGTTATTAAGAAAACAAATACTTTTATTTTCGATTTCAGATGTAAACACTTCCTGTTTACAATCGTCGATGTTCAAGCGCTCTAACGCCTTCTCGTGTCAAAATTCTTACAAAGAAGCATACCTCAACGAAGAAAAACGGATGGCTGTAGGAGAAAAGCTGACCAGTGATATGATGTGCAAGTACGTGAAAATGTAATTTTAAAATATAAAAAATATAACATCATTCATTCGCATTTAGACGCGAAGCTTGGAGCAAAACGCTATCTCCAGTTAAAGTCTATGTAAATGATTATGGAACTTTCGGGATAATATGGAATCGAACCCAGAACACGATACTGAATTAGAGATTACGCCTTGTATTACGTAAAGCATCAATATAGGTTTCTCCCTTGACACAACTCGAGAAAAGAGAGCCAAGAATGCGATTTGATATAGGGCATTGACAGTAATGCCTGAGAACCAAGAATGTAATTTCACATAGGACACTGTCGGTTAACATTGATATCTCAGAGCCAAGAATGCGATTTGATATAGGGCATTGACAGTAATGCCTCATTGCTAAGAATGTTACTTTTAACATAAAATAAAAAGATAAGATGATTATATCTAACAAGGTGTATCATGTTGTTTTCTTTTCATTCCAGAAAGCATCAACAGCAAGTTGAATGTCTTCAAAATGCATTGCAAGGATGCCCTTCTCAAACAATAGAACTGTTTGTCTTCACCGTGTGCGCATCTATGCCAGTTAACTGTACATGTCAATCTCGTCTGCTCGAACCGCTAGTCCAAGAAAGTTCAATGAATTCATCCAAACTAGGTCTTGAATCAGCAGAAATAACAATGTTGCAATTGCTCCTAGGCTTGATTGCTTTGCTGTGGTTTTTATAAACACAGATGTCAATCACTTCGTAATCGGTGCAAAGGTGAATGAGAACTACCTAACAAATATGTTCTCAAGAAAACAATGTGACAACGTAGCTTGTTTGTTTAATACTTGCTGATCTCAGAATTCACGTGATTTTACACAGAAGTTTTAACAACCCACCCAGAAAGTTTTTTGATCGGTTTTCTAGGTGACGATTGTACTTTTACTCATGTTAATACAGGGACTAGAGTTAATACAGGGCATTTACTCGTTTTAATACAGGGGTGTGACTCATGTTATTGTCTCGAGTGTTTCCTGAGAAATGCAGTAATAATTTTAGGAAACAAAAACACTTGAATCAATGTACAATGTTTAACCATGACGCGAGAGAATGCGTTTGCAGTGTTCTTGCATTAATAGGTCTATTTTGATTGTTATAATTGTGTTTCTCTAAATTACTGATGTGCCGTCGATTAATGTAAATGTTTGTTTATTCTATATTACCTATATTGTAACGTTATATTTCTACATCATTGATTCCATCATCTACCCCAAATCACTTGCGGTTGTAAGGATTATAATAGACCCAATAATTCCTTTTACCGCGAGAGGCTTCTGAAAGAGGCACGTGTGTGAGTGAGTGTGTGTGTATGTGTTATTTAGAGATTTAACTTTTTGCTTTAACAATTTTTCAGTTACTAACCTCTTAAAGCTGAGCACCTTGCGAGGCAGCTGTTAGTACCATTTTTATAAGTCTTTGGTATGACTATGGTGGGGTTCGAACCCGCGACCTCCCGCATCCGAGGCAGACGCTCTAACAACTATGCCACAGGAATGGTTTTCTCAAGGATACAGGAACGTCGTCAACTCAGTGACTAGCGTACCTGACCTACCATTCGATAAGCTGGGTCGGTTACTGCGTTGCTTCCTTGGGCGATGTGCTTTATTCTACTTGCCTTTGCTATAAATAACTGGCTTTTTTTTTTTGCTGTGCCATAAAGCACCAGGTCCCAAAACCGATTAAAACATCCTCTCTTAAATGTTGCTGTTATTATACAGTTTTCATCACTAGCTTTTATATCGCAGTATTCCCCATAAATGACCACTTGTCAGTTTTTACATATATCTTTTAAAAGGTTTTCTTCTAAAAATGTTTATATTGACAGCATATTATTAATGAACTTAAATTATGCTAATATTGTTTATATACACAGTACTGCGCATAGAAACATGTTAAGCACACCCCCATACAAACAAATTTAAAATATTAAATTTTTAAAAAATAAAAACGTAAATAATATAAAAAAAACCAATACAAATCTAGCAATATTAACATAATTCACAGTCTGTAAAGGGTTACCCGAGTATTTTATATTATTCCATTGTTCAGGATACTGTGTCTTTTTGTTGCTCTCATATTTGTGTTATGTTAGTACCTTTTGTGCTTTCAAAATACGTGGATTGTACGAACTGTACTTTTTCTCAATAAATAGTTTCAAGAAGCTAATGTTTATATAGCTGTACAATATTATACCGCCTGTGGTACGTAAGAAATGAACTTCATATTTTTTTTCAAGAAGTATCAACTCTTAATAGCACCATTGTTGCATATCGTGTAATCGATTTTCAAGTTTCATTACTTCATGAATCCTCTAAAAAATATGAAATTAAATTATTATTATTACAAATATTATGAGAATAATATCTCACTGTTAAGAATAACTATATTTTAAACATAGCCTACCACTATTGCCAAAGCACACAAGAAGGGTGTATGAACACATCATTGGTTCTTCTCTGATGTTATAAACTATTAACTTCTAGTTCCATGGTTATATGATGTAAATTTAACCAATCTAAATGCTTGGTACAAAGGACTGGAAAACAATACTGCAATTATAAAAAGACAATTAGTTTTTATTCTGCTACAGTATATGCTTGCTGCATTTGTATTTCAGACATACATAAAGTCAAATTGCAAATATTGAGTGTGATTTCCACCGTATTTTACACAAAATGTGATTTCAACCATATATTACGCAAAAGCAGGGGCGACCATCCATATAGGCGAACTAGTCGGTTGCCTAGGGTGAAAAATTTTAGGATAAATGGGGGGGGGGCTGATGGCATGGTTCGCCTAGGGTACCAGATACTGGTAACTATTCGAGCAACCCATGCACCCCATCCCCTTCTTATGTAAAATCGACATTTCTGCACAAAGTGTAGTTTACACCATATATTGCATAATGTGTTACTGACACCATATATTAAACTGTGTGACTGACACCATATATTACATAAAAGTGTGACTGGCACAAGATATGGCACAACGTGTGATTTACACAATATATCACGTAAAGTAAATAAATTATCCATAGCTTCCACTCATGTTGAGAATATCAAGGATGGTTTTTCAATCTTAATTCCTTTTTATCGCAATTTAAATTTTTTGTTAAACATCTTGAAAAATTTAAGTCATATAGATTTGTCAAAGAGAAGCGCAAAATGCAAGGAAACCACCTATATCATCTATCACGTAGCTATGACTGGTACGCAATGTTCTAAATGGCATGAAATTGTTGCTGTACTTTGATGTGGGTAGGAGACGGTTATTTTATAGAAAAGCGTAATAGTAAGAAGAGCAAGAGAGTTAAACTAAACAGTTTAATGATGACAATAGTTAATAGGCACTCCGAACATGACATATAAAAAAAATAAAAGAATTAAAAGACGAAGTATTATATCAACGGCATGATTACGAACATTGACATATTACGAGTCTCAAACCAAAAGAATTGTTACATACATAATTTAAAATGCGGTTCATTATTGAATAAATTTGTCATTTTTTTTAATTCGTTGAAAGGAGAAACTGGCACTGAAAGCAAAGTTAGCAGAACAACAGACGTAGCGGCATTGTCACTATTAGTTCAGGACGTAAAGGTTTAGATTTTATGTATAAAAAGTCACTGATTAAAAGATTTTTATTTTTCGTAATGATTATAATACAAGGAATACTCTCGAACTTTGACTTTAACGCATAGTTGACTCAAATAATGACTACATATACTATATCTTTAATATATATATATATATATATATATATATATATATATATATATATATATATATATATATATATATATATATATATATATATATATATATATCACTGTTCAAGGAGGAGATAACTCGTCAGAAATTTAAAGTCGTTTGTGTAAGAGTATTCTCAAAATACTTCCTTACAACAATACGTGAGAGCCACCCTATCTTCCCACACAATCCCATTCATACTTAGTGACCCTTCAGATAAAAGAAAGCTGAAAGCTGTTCAAAGAAAAATCTAGTGTCTTTTCTATCCTTCAAAAGATGTTATGTTTTGCTTCAGTTTTAATTTTAAAATTATTACGAGATCTTTAATATATCTTTATTATATTTTGATCAGTCAACGATACACTCGGGCACTTAAAAATAACTATCAAAATGCAGTGAATGAAGGGATTCTTTCCTTTACATTTTCACTCAGGAATAATGTCATGACAAATTCGTTTGAGATTAGATCCATGCAATATGCAAGAGTAAAATAATAAGTAACGGTAATTTCCCTTGATGAGATTATATTCTGTCTACACCGACTCTGGATGTTTGGTATCGTTTTTGTGTTTAGCCATGTCGCTAATAGGAATTTGCGTCCTCATTTCTGTATACGCCTTGATACGTATAAGGCTAAGACTTTTATGTACCAAACATTATACTAAATTACAAATATAAAGAGCGATCTTACGAAACCGGAGTCATAGTAGAATCATTACAGTATACGGCAGGGAATCATACATGGAAATGGATATATTCATTGTTGACCAATATATCAGATAATTGCGTGTGAATATAAAAAGTAATATTGCTCAATTTTGTATTGCTGTTCAAAAAAAAGAACAATTAACACTAATAGTTGGTTACCATAAATATATCCAGGTACATTAAGAATCACGTATAGGTACATGTTACTGAGAATTAATAACAGTCATTAACAAAACTTGTATCTCTGTTTAAAAACGACGAGAACGTGATAGCATGGTAAACTATTTGATTAGATACTATTTGTTGGGTTTTTTTAAATCGTCGATCAAAAAATACTTTTTAGCTCGTAGCTAAGAAGATAACTTCGTCGTTAAGAATTGCTGGCCTTTTTCCGAACAGATCCAGTGATCCACGAAACATGTGTTGAATACCCCCCCCCAGGTGAAGGAATGTAACGATTAATAAACGTTTTTCTTTAACTGTCTGCTAAAGTTAAGTAACTTCTTTCAATCCTCTTAGATCAGTGTATTCTAGACTCTCTTCCAAAACTGCAACCTTATGGTAACAAAGTAATTCAACATTCCATACAGTGTCAAGGCCCTTAAAGCCTCAAAGTGATGTATGTGTAAGAGTGCACCTTAGCCAATCGTCTCTAGACTAACAAGACACAATCAATATGCCATATAAAAATACTTCTGACATCTTTGAAGTTGTTGTTACGTGATTTTTCGGGTACTGTGTCCATAAAACTTAGTTACATCGTGAAAATGTTCTAGTAATTAAAGCAGCTCTCTTAAAATGATTGAGTGTCATTTATCAGGTACAACAGACCAAGATTGAGTACCTCACATAGTGGTTGTTCTTAATCAAGAACAAAACTGTCAAACATTTTCTGTAAATACATTGGACATATTCAAATATTTATAGAATGAAAGCCCACAAAGGAAGTTCTGCTTTTGAATTCAATATTAATGTGCTTTTTATATAGCTTCTTTGTTTATACTGAGAAACTAGGAAAGAAAGTGAGTGCAGAATTAGTTACCTTTATATCTTTTGGACAAGGTCTCACACTACATGATATTATATGGAATCAAAAGGTTAAGGGAAAAATATTAAGAAACATTTCACCGACAATCAAACGGTTTACATAAAGAGAAACTTTGAATTCTAGACTATGTAATTAGGGATGTCAACGTTTATTCAGAACAGAGAAGTGTAACAAACAATTTATATGAAAAAAAGTCATCTGCTTCAACAAAGAGATGATGCTCCAGTTGCTTATGATGAAAGAAAAAGAAACCTTACTGGGTTTTAAAATGATTTCTTTTTTACTACATCATTTGATATCAAAATTCAAAGCTTTGCATTGAATAATAATAAAATAATCATCCTGAAATCAAGTTCTTTAAAAGAAAAAGCAAATTTGATAAAATTTAATTAATTTAAAAATAATAATAATAATAATAATAATAATAATAATAATAATAATAATAATAATAATAATAATAATAATAATAATAATAATAATAATAATAATAACAACGAAAATTTACCGTCGTGTTTTAACACGTGACAGCAAGTATCCATATATCCACGAAAGATTACTGACAAGGTTTGCAACATACCCACATTGGTTGAACTCAGAAACGGACATATGTGGGATAGATATGAGAATGATCTGTAAAGACGAGCATGTTAGTCCATTTGGTCACTCTGGGTCACTAAAGTTATTTTAGACTCAAAGCTTAGAAATCCGATAGCTATCAAATGTAACAAAAGGAAAGAGTGAAATCAAAAAGCTTTGTAAATTTTAACGAAAATAATCTATATTCCTAAAAAAACAATGTAAAAATAGAAATAGGACTTACAGCTTGTGAAAATAATCCAGAATTTAATCCTAAGATTGAAAAATATGTCCTATCACTTAACAGTTCTAATTAAATCCGGGTTCGAATCTCGATGAAGTTCCAAAATGGAGGCGATGACGTCAGATAATGTCTGTCCTGATGGCAACAAATCTTTAAATGAATCACAGTTTGTTTCCGCATGGAATCCTAGAATAAATTTACATTGAATTTCTTTGTCCAAATTCTCGATGAATAAGAACTTAATTTCCAAAGAATGCAAATTATTCTTAAATAACGAATAACTCAAAATATGGCAAGAACATAAAATACATCTGAGCTCCTCAATGTAATTTTAACGACTTTGTGAACCAAAGTCGGCTAAAAATAACAATAAAGTACCTGTTACGTTCTAATTAGGTTAAGTGAAAAAGTGAAAAAGAGATTCAAATCCAAAGAAAAATAATCACTATAATAAAATATAATGAAACAAAAATAAAATTTAAAAAATTTAAAACTAACTCACATTCAGTTTTGTTAAATTCGTAACAATATGTGTGTGTGTGTGTATGTATATATATATATATATATATATATATATATATATATATATATATATATATATATATATATATATATATATATATATATATATATATATATATATATATATATATATAATGGTTCACTTTATATGTTATTTAAAATGATAAAATGGCGAAGAATAAAGCGTTTCTCTCTTATTCCTTTCATTATTGTTTTAGTGTACAGAACTGAAATTTGTAACAAAAGGGATAAGTTTGAAATGGCAATTATAGCCCAGCAGCAGAAGCAAAGAAAGGGTCATATTTTGGAGTAACCCAAATCAGCAATACAACATAAGCTCATATAAGCAACCAGAGCCTCTAGATTTTCATTCTTGTTTATGCCATGGCATAAATCTTGTGAATTTCATATAGTTAGATTTTTAATAAGGGTAACGTAAATATAAAAAGCCATTTGTAATCGTATATGACGTATTTGGATTAAAATGTTCCTCAAAATGAATAATGTAACTTAAACCTAGAGGAGAGATAACTGAAACTAGTGTCACATTATCAATATTTAAACAAAACAGGTTTCTTAATCCAGTACTGTACAAGCCATTGGTTGGCTAATTAATGAAAACAAGCGCAGAAATGACGAGGATATGGACTTAGTATCGCATGTAACAGCACAACGTTGGCGATATAAGTCATGTCAACTAAGCATTTACTTCTTGCTATCAGTCTTTTGCAACCGATGACCAAAGTCGATCAAGCTGCATCAACAAGAAATATATATATATATATATATATATATATATATATATATATATATATATATATATATATATATATATATATATATATATATATATATATATATATATATATATATATATATATATATATATATATGAGAATTAATCACTATGTCGTCATGCGATTGTGCCTGCTACACACGAGTTCATATAACACCGATTCAGTGCCATCATTTTCTGGTGGTTCATGTATGTTCGGTCGTGTGACGTGCTATATGCTGGTGTGCGCAGGCAAGTCGATGGGTGCGTTTTACTCGCGGACCTGGTTCGAAACTCCGTAGAGTACAAATTAAAATTCTATAACCTGTCGGATAGTATTATTTGTATTAAATTATTAATTCTGCCTACTATTATCAATCATTCTTCTACTATTGAATCCAGTGAATGAACTTTATATATATATATATATATATATATATATATATATATATATATATATATATATATATATATATATATATATATATATATATATATATATATATCCTTTCAAGAAATCCTACTTTTACAGTAATCTTTATCAATAGATAAATCAGAATACAGCATTAGACGTGCAACCATATGTTATCCTAAACATATAAACAATGCCCATCCTCAATATCAGCTCTCATTTCAAATCACAGATTTGTGATTAAAGAGGTAATCGACAAGTGAATGAAACAGAAAGCTTCTGTTGTTCTTTTGTTCTTCATTAACTGAATAATAATTGACATTACACAATACCGTTGTGAAGTTCCTTCTAGAATTAATCGTTTGGTTTTTGAGATTTGTGAAATTTAGTGTCCATATAGTATTATCTACACATGGTATAAATCAATGATGTTTTGCAAGGGCATAAAAGTATAAAAGCCACCATAAGCGTCAAGGGGATCACAGTTAAAAATAAAAGTAAGTGCTGTTTTATCAACAATCATAGATTATCTTCGAATAATGATTTGACATTGATGCAGTATTTGTTTCATGCTAATGTCATTTTGTCGCATCTTTATTTGCTATTATGGTCATTTTCTACAGTCGAATCAGATTAAAGTTAAATTATTGGATATCTAAGGACTGCGCTGCAAAGCAATGCAAACAGCTTAAAAATAATACACATGTATCGATTACGTTCCTTCCTGGAGTGTCAGTAAATAAATTTATCTCATCTACAGTGGACACACATTCAGCAGACATGATGTATAGGATTTTCAACTATACCTTGATATGATCTTAAATGAGTAATAATGATCAGCTTTTATTTGACTTACTTCTATTAGAAATAAGAGGAACAACAATTATATCTACGTATTTTAAGAAACAAACTCAAGTTCGGCGGGGAAAGCAACCAATTGCGGATACAAGCAATTTTAAAAAAAGAAGCAATGTCTGTGAACTACCAACACTTGAGGAAGAAAAGAATTAGAATATATTAGGAAGAAAATGATGGATGGAATGGTGATTAGATCTAGAGCTTTATGGATTAAAGAAGAATAGAAAGGGACCAAATATATTTGTTTGTAATTATACAAACAAAATTATGCAAGTAAAATGATGTCACCTCTTGTTAAAAGCAACTGCTCATTGATAGACAATCTGCAAGAAATTTGGGGTTAATTTCTTTGAAAGGCGTGAAGGTGATTATGTCGATCTTCAAATGTGATTTAATTACCCAGATATTCCTAGATTGAATGATTTGAAGAAGCATAAGCTCTCTAATAGGACATAACGTTAGAAACATATATGTTTTAACGTTTTATACCAAAAATAACAATATTCCTGGACTGCTTCTTTTGATAAGCATTTGACTTATTTAAATTTCCATTTATTGATAAAGTTTGGTATTTTTTAACTTTTCATAAACCGATGCTAAATTATATAACTTTTATATCGTAACATCAAATATTGATAATCAACAATAAAATGGTTTGGTATCTAAAGAGAATAAAACTAGCGTAATCAACTCTCACCACGCAGTTTAATCCATTGTGCAGATATCTTCACCCATGTCAGAATGATGATCTTTTGTCAGTTTACCCTCTATGCTGCTGTAATTTAATCACTGTTATATCAATAACGATTAAAGAATCACATTCATCTAAGTTTTGAAGAGAAAGATTAGAGGCAATTAAAAAATGTATACCTGTCTGTGATTCTGTCAAGCAACAACTGCAAGCGCGTCAGGAGTCTTAGGTTGAATTCGCAGAAGGTGCAGAATAATTATTTAAACCTGTTGCAGAAACTACTAATGGTACTATTCCAATGTTAGTGAAGACCGCTGAAGCAACTGGAGAAATAGCATAAAGATCTAAGAAAACAAAGATGTTTCTACAAGAACTTCCAGCTGAAATAGCTGCTGCTCAACCAATGCAAGAAATACTTGAAGGTATTGATCATGCTTGCGCTGAAGTAGGTGATATACCTTTGCAATATCCTCTTGGGATATAATAAATCGATTCCATTATTATGATAATAATCAGTTAATTAATTACCAGCCCTAGTGCTAATTTACCTTTCATAGCAGCTTTTATAAGAAGACTAGCAAGTTGTTTCTTTGAGAGATTTATCAAGTATTGAATTTAACGCATAAATCAATTTCACATCTGCGATATGCCGTTGTTGTAATTCCTTACTTTTACACGCAGCATCATGAACATAACACGATATATTAATCTAATTTGGATTTTATCCTGGTCTTGGTTGATCTTAATCATCAAGTTGGAAATGAAGTCGATTTCCTGGAACACAATAATTGTATCCTGGCAAGTGGTTTTCCACCGGGCTATTTCGCCCACGGAACCCCTGGTAATTTTTCCAACGAAGCAGCGATATCAACTCCTGTCGCTAAATTTGAAATACATTTATATTTTTTGTGCCACACTTTTCACTCTTACCTGTCAGTGCACGCCTTTTCATGTTTTGTTATTATTGTTGTTAATCCAACGGTGGTGGTTGTTGCCTTACATCAAACAAAATATAAATCCATGTTATTTATTATATTATTTATATCAGCAATACGAAAACAAGAACCACTAAAGCAGCAGTATCAAATTCTATTATAATTAAAGTAAAAGGCCCATCCGGATGTGATGGCTTAAGTGAAATAAATTATATTTAGTAGTATTATCAATATACGATCAACGATGTTATGAAGCAATTATAAAGATTTTAATAGAAATGCAAAATTTTTAGACCAACACAGAACGATAATATTTATTTAATCATCGATTTTGTTTAAGCACTATCTGTATGGATTTATTAATAATCTCGTAGTATATGATGATGTGATGCTGGACAGACCATCAAATCCAGTTAAGATATTTTCCAGAGGCAGACACAAAAATACTGACATGACTTACTTATGTTGTTGTTGTTTTGGGGCTTAACGCGATTTTTCAGCACACGATAGGCTATACATGGCGGCCAGTATTAATGGTGGAGGAAGAAATCGGGAAATCACCAGAAAGAACCACCGATCCACGATAAGCTACTGGCAACTTTCTCACATATCCACATTGGCCGAATCCTAGACTCGAACCAACGCAGACAGAGGTGAGATGGCAGTGATCCGTAACGGACAGTGCTTTAGACCACTTGGCCACTCGGGGCATGATTTATGTTACACAACTTTAAACCTTTAAACCCTAATGCCTAAAGTAATTAGAGACAACTGCAATAATTTAGCTGTGTTTAATGGAGCTGATAATTTTACTTTACAAAATAGTTACTATACATGGTCTTCAGGGGATATGGACATGATTAAGTTTAAAAACTTATTTTCAAAAGTACAAGCTGTTCCGTTCGGATTTATAACAACATATTTACATGACCCAAGATCTAAGTATCGTATAGGTCTGATAAAAGCTTTGATTAGTTACAACAGCCAAGAGGGTGAACTGACAAAAACATGAGTGTGAGACGCAAACAAAACAAGCCTAATATTTGAAAAAATTATATCAAACGAACTAACCAGTTGATTTCGTTATTATGGCCTGTTTACTACAACAACGAAATATGTTCCGTTAGTGGATTCGGTTTAGCATCTTGACCTTATTTTTCAGACCTTTAAAGCAACATTTATATTTGCTAACGGACCATCGGAAAAAGTTGTAGGGATCACCCTTTCTGCTGCTAATGAGATAAATTATATATATATATATATATATATATATATATATATATATATATATATATATATATATATATATATATATATATATATATATATATTACTTACATTAAAAATAACATGGCATTTAAAGTGTTGGTATAAAGCAATCTGAAATACCAATGCTACTGGTATATCAAATTCTTATCCGCTCATGGCGCAATAATACGCATATATAAACAGTCTATCGACCCTATGCAGTTGATAGTAGATCAGTGATGAATTTCTACACATTAATCATTAGTTACGTATGAAAATAACGATGAAAGGTACTAACAATCCCCGTTTTCTAAATGAATTGAATATGGTGCACATTCTCATCACAATCCTCTCTGCTTTATGCTCCCCCATCCCCTCTCATGCATAACGGACAAACTACGAAGTAATGCTGAGTGAGAGAGAAAAGGAATTTGGCTGGACTATAACCTTGAAGTATAAATCACATCAAGAAACCTACAAGAACGTGGATCGTTGTAACGGTACGTGTGCACTTTCCTTTATCTACAGTGTTTATCAACGATACAAAGATGCAGACAAAGTCGATATCATACAGTAAATTTCTCGTTTACATGGTACGCAAACAGTGATGCATGTAATGTTTTGTTGCTTTTTAAACATACTATAATGTTCTAAAAACCGATTAGTATTAATATGATATGAAAATATCGAAGTTCTCTCGATCGATCGACCATCGGAACAAGATATGGGCTAATATCCACGAAATGGCGTACGAAGAGTATTTTCGTTTATCATCCCACGATATCTCTGGACTTACGAATGATGGTAAAAGTTAGGTCAAACCGACTAAAGGATGTGTGTGTGTTTGTGTGTGTGTGTGTGTGTGTGTGTGTGTGTGTGTGTGTGAGAGAGAGAGAGAGAGAGGCAGGCAGACTGACAGTTTGTTGGTGGTGGTACTGTTGCTAGAACAGATTAATGACTTAGATTAGCTGTAAATATATTCAAATATTTTAATTACCTCGTCTTGGTTCGTCATTTCCTTTAGTATCTATTCCACATAAATTTTCATGTGCTTGTACATTAATGGCAGCGTTCGTGTGAATAGCGTAGCAATGTGTTTTTATAGTGCTCTACTTTTATCATTAAAACCATCTTTCATGTTTATATCATCTACTTTTATCAATAAAACCATCATTTCATGTTTATAAGTATGTATTCTATTGATTTAATCAATGTGAAGAAAAACAAAAACACAAAACCAAACAATCAACTTTCAATACGCAAAGGTGATTGTAAATAGTCACAAAAGGCATTTAATTACATTTTGTAGCAGACATACTCAGGGATGTGTGGAGTTCATTCACTCAGTCAATACACATCAGCCTGTAGTAAATGTTAATTCCGTTCAAATGGCAAATACATGTATTTATACGTGATATAAATAAAATATATGTACTGCATGTACGCTGTATCAATGATGCACCACTCGGTGTATAAATTTGTCATTAAAAGGAACCTCAGCAAAAATTACACATGTCGTTGTAAATCATTGATACAGCGCGCATACTATATATGCGTGAATAGACCTCGTACTCAGAAACAAAGAAAAGAGTGAAAGCCACAAGCTTTGTATATTTTGACAAAACAATTTATTTCCCTAAAGAGCAATTTAAAAATTGGTAAATAGGACGTTAGTTTATGAATATAATCCAAACTTTGATCCTAGGAATGAAAACACAAGTCCTATCACTAATTAGTCTTATAAGAATCCAGGTTCGACTCCCGACGACGTACAAATATGGAAGGCGATGACGTCAAATGTAGTCCAGTGTATGAATATCAACAATTCCTCACTTGAATCACAGTCTTTGTTTCCGAAAAATTCAAGAATAAACTTCCATGCATATCTTTCAGAATTTTTTTTAATGAAAAGTCAACTTTTTGAGTTTGCAGGGAAATCAACTATTAAATCCAAAAATCAGACGAAGAACAAACAATCTTGGTAACAAATTAAAAAAATAATACACATTGTTCCTTCAAGGTGTTAAAAAGACTGTCTGAAAAAAATATATAGAATGCCTACTTAAAACCCAGGACTTAATTTTAAGTCTGGCGGGATTAGTCATGTGGTCTCTTACTACACTAATTTTGGCACGTCCGCCAATCATCCCACTTAAGAACCAAACATAAAAATGGTTGTTTACACACAGTGATCACGCAAAGAATTTATGCCCCTGATATTGACCAATCATTTTAACTTCTTGTTTCTTGTTGACACTGTTACCAGGGCAAGACGGACTAAATGATAATTCTCACGTGATATATCTTCGTCTTGAAGAAATAAACTTTGTTATAAAAATATATCTCATTACTGAAAAAGAATACAGACTCTGAGAACATTATTCATTGCAAATAATTACAATGAAACAAAAATGAAATAAAAATAATTTAAAAAACCTTACACACGAGCAATTTAATCACATCTACGTAACAATTCTCATATGCGTGCTTAGTCGTGACAGCATATGCACTGCCCCCTATTGTCAATATTCTACTATCTGTTCTGTCTGGTATATATTATATTTCTTTGTAATAAAACAAATCCTATATACCTTGATTTCTTTCACAGGAATCTGGAACGACTGTGTGTGTGTGTGTGTGTGTGTGTGTATATATATATATATATATATATATATATATATATATATATATATATATATATATATATATATATATATATATATATATATATATATATATATGATAATTATTTACTAGGTCGTCATGCGAGTGTGCCTGCTACGCGCAAGTTTATATAAAACCGACTCAGTGCCATCATTTTTTTGGTGATACGTGCTTAGTCGTGACGGTATATGCACCGGTGCGTGCAGGCAAAGCGATGGTGCCATTTACTCGCGGACCTGGATTTGCATTGTATGAATTTAATTTCCCTAACCTGTATGACAGTATTGTTTGTATATATATATATATATATATATATATATATATATATATATATATATATATATATATATATATATATATATATATATATATATATATATATATATATATATATATATATATATATATATATATATATATATGACAAAAAATTAATAAAACATTAATTCCACTATGAATCACTCTCGATAATTACATATCCACTCTACTTTACTAAAATTTAATGATAGGTGGATAACCAGTTTTGGTTACCTTGCTAATTTTCTTACTACAAAGAATACATAAACTTCAATAAGGTTGTGGCAATTACAGTTTCCATCAATCATGAGCATTGGCCTCAGGCATTTTAAATTTCGTTTTGAAATACGAATCTGTCAGGAACAATATGCCTTCCAACAAACATATTTTCACATTTCATTCAATTGGATAGACACATTCCTCTTTTAACTTTCTCGTTATTAAATGTGCTGAATTAAATTTTTTCTCTCAGCAAGCGATACTATTTCATGTATTCAAAGAAGGGGATATTTGTTGTGTAAAGCCTTTGGGCAAGTGTTTTGTATTTTGTTTAGCTTTTGAAAGAGAAGATAATGTTTAAGAATGTTTTTAAACAAGACCATGTTTGAACATGAATGTGCTTTCAGACTTTTAAATTGGTACATACATATTTTTCAATCAATACTTAATTCATTTAACGATAATGACTTGAATTTGTCATCTATGCTTAAACTAATATATCACGTTTTTGTTATCTAAAGTAATAAAGACATAATTAACCTAATTTCAGAATGGATCTAAAAATTGCATGAGATAAAATCAAATTTAATAATCATTGTTCATGTATTTGACGAGCAAAATTTTTGAACCAGTGCAAATATGTAACTAAACAAAGGGCATAAAAAACGTTTCAGTAACATTAGTGGAAAATAATTGAATTTCCGACAGATGTTTTATTTGGAACTTTTAAGATTTCTATTTGTGGATTTCCGATTCTGCAAATAGTCCAAGATAAACGTTGAAAAGCAAACATAGTCTTTGACAGTCAAAACTATGAAGATTATTTTACTTAAGCATTCTACTACCATGCATAGGTCTGTCGAGGATGGGAATAGGCCTCAATGATATCAAGAATTGTAAGAAGTCTAGAAAGGGTAGAACATAAATGAGAGTATTGGCTGGCCAGGATTGATTGAAAATAAACGTAAACTTTTGGCGAAAAGAATCGTTCGAGAGTTTATTCTGGTTATAGGTGAAAAAATATAGAAGATCATGTTTAACTGATGTATTGTAGGTCATTTTACAGAGATGAGTTTGGAAAACTCCTTACCGAAATTAGCACCTTATTTTATAACGCGAAATTGAAAATATTTTTCAAATACATTTAGATCAGAAATACCACGGCTCATATGGTTTTCTATAAACAGAAGCTGTCATCCAGGATGCATCTATACTGATAAATATAAATTTGACCGTGAGCAATTTAAAGTTGTTGAATTTTAAATATCATTATCTTCCATAATTTTACAATGAAAGCTGGATTAGCCTTTGCTTTCCAGAAGGCCATATGAGTGTGGCCTCATTTTAACGTCACAATCTGTAGTCTTGACCACAAAATATATCATGTTGATTGATTAATTAATTACAAACCTAATTATTTTCCACCGAAAACCGCTAAGCATATTCCACTGTAATCGGTTTTTATCTAATTTATCCTATCATAAATTACATTGATTAATTAATTACAAACCTAATTATTTTCCACCGAAACCCACCAAACATATTCCACTGCAATCGGTTTTTGTCTAATTTATCATAGTATAAATTACATGATGTTTTTCTCACCATTCAGTTTGACTTTAACACTCATGGAAATTATGGCATTATAGTTTCGAAAGAATGCTTTCTTTGTGTTGCACATATTTCATGTATAGATTCCCTGATTTTTCCATCAACGTGTCTACTTTATGCATTTATCATTTTTTTAGCTTAATAAATGTAGAAGTTGATGAACTACAGACAAATATATGAACATATAAAATACTTCACCTAGAAAAGTTTTGATACAAAACTTTGTTACGTTCTGCAGCAAGGGTCGCTTGTTCAAACAAGCCTATTCTTTACCTATACTCCGAAATATATCGTTGATATGTCCTAAGACTTTAAGATATGTGTCCTAAAATATAACTTTAAAATTGCTAATAAATATTTAATATTAAGATAAATGGATCCAAACTCTGTCTAAACAAGTGAAACAGCTTCCTATCAGCCATAATAATGCTATTGATAATAATAGTCATATTAACTCCTGGGAGGCTACCGTCTGAAAATGAAGTTTTTATATATCAATATGTCGTTATATCAATCTTCTTTATGTTAGGTACATCAAAGTAAAATTGGGATAAATAGATATCTTTGATTTTCATGCATGTGCATGTGGTTTTGACCCAAAGCGATGAACCTTTCATCAAAATAGGGGAATGGTTATTGATTATACGGGTTTATTACGTTATATGAAATTTTATCCTCCGGTATATATGGTAATCCGTATTAAAATGCTGACAAATGTAATGCATAAATAAATATTCTGAATCGGTGATCTCCGATTAATTGTACGTAGAAGCCAATAATTACGCAATAAATGGTGTCGTTTTAAAAGCTTGGAGGCAAAAATGTGTTTCAGGTCAGTGTGTTTTATGTTCACAATTACTTACATCAGAGCAACGTTAAGGTGATAAAAGGTGTAGACTTACATATAATGAATTCATCATTTCGATTCACTGTATGATTTGACAGCTTCAGTCCCACGGCATGCGGAACACTCAAATGTGATCATACCAAGTCTTTTTTAAGCCAAGCGAAATTAATCACGAGATACATAAACACTTAGTCATCTGGTAAGACAGACTTAAGCACTTAATATTCATTTTTTGATGAATATACTCTGTTCAAATTGATATCCCTCATTTTATTTAAAACAGCAGTTATGTAGCTCAAGCTTGTGAATCCAATGCTAATAATGCAATCTATTACGCTCTATTAGGGCAGTGATGGCTGGAGAGTTCGAGGCGCACGGGGGGGGGGGTATGTTCTTTAGTGGCGGTCACTCCTTTCCACAAAATAAACTCATTCTCACGACAGATGCCCTTCTTCCCCTAAGCATGTTTTTTTTTTCTTTTTACCAGAATTGCACTCGTGACACTAATGTGAGGTGAATTACTATGGAAATTTAAGCTACAAAAGCGTCCGACGGTGCAACCTTCAACTGGCATCCGGGTAAATTTGTCCCCCCACCACCACCACCAGTCGCGTGTATGGAAGCGAATCTACCTTTGTTATATTACGCTGCGTTACATATAAGCCTCAGAAAATAAATATGCAACACGGGATCACCAATTTCACATTGAAAAACAGACGTTTTATGGAGAAAATCACATTTTTAAAATTGTTATAAATTTATTTTACTATTGATGTTTTTTTCAAAAACTCAAAGCATACTAGTTGGCAACATGATAACAGTGTTATAAAAAATTTGTTTACATTTTAGAAATAGACTATTTTTTTAAAAGATCAAAATTTTGTGTGTACAGAATATCGATCAATGGAATATGCAGTTAATTGGTCCAAATAAGTTGTATATCGAAATTCAATAATTAATATAGGAAATTAAAGACATAAATTACAATGCCAAAAAAATGCGTTTTATGCCAAGAAAGAAATACACAATTAATTTTATATAATCAAGGCAAAAAACGAGTGTGCCTGCTATGGGATAGTACAAGCAGGTAAAGGCGATTGGTGCCGTTCACACCCGGGCCTGTGTTTGAATCTTCATGGAATACGAATTAAAATCTTTACTAATCCTTATAATAATATTATTTGTATTAAATATTTATTCTGTTTATTATTATCAAGCATTCTCTATCTCATATGTATGTATGTATGTATGTATGTATGTATGTATGTATGTATGTATGTATGTATGTATGTATGTATGTATGTATGTATGTATGTATGTATGTATGTATGTATGTATGTATGTATGTATGTATGTATGTATGTGTGTGTGTGTGTGTGTGTGTGTGTGTGTGTGCGTGCGTGCGTGCGTGCGTGCGTGCGTGCGTGCATGCATGCATGCATGCATGCATGCATGCATGCATGCATGCATGCATGCATGCATGCATGCATGCATGTATGTATGTATGTATGTATGTATGTATGTATGTATGTATGTCAACTACAGTTTCCTATATATGCGTTCTGTATCGCTGCAGACTGTCTTGGATTCTATATCAGAGACTTGAGTGAGTGAACAATTGAGTTGTAGTCATTGGCGAGTGTTGCGTTCATTTTATTCCGAATGTGGCTCTTGTAGTTAAACATTCTTTTCCTGAACTCAAAGGTTTTGAAAACATATCGAGTGGCATAATGATTTTAAGAGGGGTATAAAACTCACTTTCAGATATAGTCATGGTTACAAGGGAGGGGGAAGTACAGTGCTTTAAACTGTGTAGATTTGACTATGTAATGTGGGGTGTTCTGCACAATAATTAACATTTATGCAATAAAATATGTATAAAGTTCAACCAATTACCATTTACAAAATGATTATGGTTACTGATTTTGCATAAAAGACAAATATGATAATATATTGTAATTCAAAGTCGAAGAAAGATAAATTGTGATATCAAACATGGTAGTTATTGATTTGACGCCTTCATTTTATTTTAATACATTTCTTTTAGTTTCTTAATGAATCTCAAATACTTAAATATTACCTGAAATGAACCATTGCTATGGCTGGTATACATGAACTTGCAACATATTTTAATCTTTACTAAAATACTTTTTTTATTAAGCAGTCGGTGGTATTCAACAGTGTAATTAGATGAGAATTAATTATAAAGTAGACATTCGGGTGTGTCTACCTATGCAACCGACTCATTTACATCATTTATGGAAATGTTTTCACGATCGAAATGGTATAGGCGTAGGTAAGGTGATGTGTGCCGTTTACTCGCCCAGCTTGGGTTAGAATTTCCTTAGAGTAAGAATTAAAAATTACATAACATTATATAAAAATTCTCTAACCTGTATGACGTTATTTATAAACATTTTGTCAATAACATCAAATATTCTCCTGTGCAATCCAGGGATAACACTTTTGGATCTAATTCGTGTATAATTGTAATTCTCACTCTGTCTACACACACACACACACACACACACACACACACACACACACACACACACACACACATACACACACAGAAACACAGAAACACACACAAACACACACACACACACACACACAGAAAAGTCCAGGTGTAGAAAATAGACAAACTGTACATGTATACGGGAAAATAGGACAAAGCAGACTAACATGCCCTTTCCGACCCTTTTGCGCGTCATAGAAGTACATCTACACTGGACAAATATAGTGTGGATGTTTGAATACATTTTTCAAGACGGGAGACGAGGCTATGCCCGCAGATTGAGATGCATGTTGAATAATAAAAGAAATGCGGCTCCTTGAATAGGGCATGGCCTCAGCACTTTCGAATTGTTCAGCTTAAAATGAGAAACGTCTCACAAGAAAAAGAACGTGTAAATGGAGAGATGAAAGCTAATCCATTTTAAAACGTTCGTCAGAGTACCTATCAAACAATTGTTTCAATAAAATCACATTTGTAAAAATGTTTTGAAGGAAATACTTCTCTAAAACTTAAACTCTCTTGGAATTTGTTTTGCACGTTTATTTCATTTTCTCTTGGTATTTCGAAAGATAAGGAAGAGAGAGAGAGAGAGAGAGAGAGAGAGAGAGAGAGAGAGAGAGAGAGAGAGAGAGAGAGAGAGAGAGAGAGAGAATAATATCATATGATGGTATTACATTGTAGAACTTTGTAGAGGTTTCGTCAACTCTTTATCACATATTTTACCACATTCTTCTTTTTTAATAAGATAGTTCTAATATGAAATTCAAGTATCATCACAGAATAGGCATTATAAATTTCACAAGTGTCTAACTGGAAGTTAGATTATATTTTACAATAAGTATTGCATGTTGGTAACGATGCTTATATGGATCTGATTTTATGACATTGTATTACCCATAGGAAATTCCTCGTCTATTTGATAGTTTATATGTTCTTTACGGACATTTTAGTGAAAGACTGTATCTTGTTTACAACATACAATGTTCTGGAAATTACCTTTTGACCTGCACCCTTGTCGTCTTATTGTGTTTTAGAATTTTATATTAAGTTTATTTACATCAGAATTATTCATTCCTATCTTAACATCTGAAGTAAAAAATGAGTCTTTTAATTGTGTTTCAGCTGATATTTGAGAGGCTTTATGTATTTAAAATATGCATTGGAGTTACAAACATGCTCATTTAAGAATTTCGGACTAAATCACTCTTTTTGGATTATTGTGAATTGATTTAGAGATACTTTGGATTATATCATTGTGATACATCAAGATTGTTAACACATCAATACAATATCAGGCTATTGGTTCATCAGTACATTCAAGAAATTCATTCGGAATACCACTGGAATTCATTTCGAATACTCTATACTCTAGAACTTTGATAGAACTTTTAGACTATTTGGAATTCACAATCTTGCAAGTTCTTGTAAATTTTCGCTTTGCATTCAAGGGAAATAAATTAATTGTTAAATGTTACAAAACTTGTTGGTGTTCGCTCTTTTCGGATCTTACTGTAAAATTTTAGAGTAGTAACATTCAAAACGACACAAAGCAGTTCATCTTAAAAGATAAAATTAGCTTTTTATCGCAAGAGGTAAAACTCGAGTAGATGTGAAATCAACGTTTGGGTTATTTTATTACTCAGGACTGGAATATTAATTAAATTCATATCACCGATCAAGCTACTTACTGTTTATTTTATTATTTTGTTTTCTTGATATGTGTTCCCGATTACAAAATAAATGTATTTATTATTTTCTTTATATATTTTACTGTTCTAACCAATGTTAAAAATAATTTATTTTATCCTATAGTTTACTTAATATGACTGCTTCTGCAGCCTAAGTGGTTAGAGAATCTGCTGGAGGTCACGGGTTCGAAGTCCAGCCTAATCATACCAATGGCTTATAGAAATGAAACTAGGAGTTTCCCTGCTTGTCGCTCAGTTATAAGAAGTTAATGTTAGGACCGGTCGGTCTGATGTCAGATAATGTGTCTGGGTGGGACATGACGCTACATGCCTGCGGAATAATGTCCCAGTGCTAGACATCACTACAAACTGCCACACCGCGGTCATGGTAGCGAAGTGACTAGAAAATTATTAAAACTACATTAAAAATCCAAATCACACACACACGAACGCACGCACACAAGCACAAGCACACACCTAATATGACATCGTATCACTTGATAATTTGAGAATACACTATAAACATATTTTTAGTTTTTATTAAATAGATTGTTAAGAGATTGAGTTATGTTCAAATATTGAAAGATAGATTTGACAAAGATACATTTTTAAATATTTAAAATCTTGCCATTATATTCCAAAGCATACCACGTTTGCCGTTCTAAGTCATATTACAGATTTAATTAATGGACAAAGCACCAACCACATCTACTGAGTAAATTCCTTACAAATATACTTGTAAAAAAGGACGACAGCGAACATGGATATAATTTCATTTTTGGTTTAAATGATCGTATCCTTTATAACAGGACATTCATTTTCCCAAACTGACTAAACAGGAACTCCTCAATGGTTAGCAATGAACAAGATCTTTAAAGAAGGTAATTATCAAGTTTGAAAACAGGAATTCCTAATTAAAGGCAAATAAAACAAGTAATACTCTTTGGAAATCACTAACGGTTGGTTCTTTATTATTTGCCATGTAATAAATTTCGCCACTACAGATACAGAATGGCGTCGGAATTGACGTCACGATGTTAATATACGTTACACGAAGTTTTATTTTGAGCGAGCCTATATGTATGTATGCATGTATGTATGTATGTATGTATGTATGTATGTATGTATGTATGTATGTATGTATGTATGTATGTATGTATGTATGTATGTATGTATGTATGTATGTATGTATGTATGTATGTATGTATGTATGTATGTATGTATGTATGTATGTATGTATGTATGTATGTATGTATGTATGTATGTATGTATGTATGTACATGAGTGTACGTTTTGTGTGAGTGTGTGCATGCGTGTGGAGAGAGAGAGAAGGCACGTGGTTATGAAATGAATAACAATCAGAAGGTAAGAAGGTAAGAAGAAAAAAAAATTGCAAGGACATGAAGTGGTTAAATTGATATATGCTCTGTTCCACCTGTCTATTTAATATGTAACGGTCTACCTATTGCGGAGATTGGCATCTAGTTAATCGAATTTATTAATAGCTTCCTGGATTAATCAAAACATGGGCTCTGAGGAAAACAAGGTCCTTAGTGCGAGGGAACGTTTCTCATTATTGTCACCAAATGCGTCCTATAACTGCATATTTAACCATTTATCACAACTGATTTTGCACTCAGATGGTATTAATCACACTTAGAGATACATAATCTGATAAAGTACGAAATTTCCCTTAATCGGGCACCTGTCATGCTGTTAACATTGATTGCTTCTCAAGTAGGATTTGGTAGATTTTCTTGCAACTATAAAGTGTATGTTTCCCAGCGATAAAAATATGGCGAGAATCGATTTGTTGTTTATTATTTTTAATTGTAATATGCAGGTACAATACAGACAAATAAACCCACACACGATGTACATACAGTACGTCATTGCGTCTCAAGTATCTTTCCATCCGGAGGGACCTGGAGATATAAGATCCTGTGCGGCCGAATGATCGAAAACACCAGGTGGCCGAGTGGTCTAAGGTATTCACATATACAGATAGTTCATACATCTCACTGCTATCCTCGTGAGCGTATATCCAGGCTGGAATAACGTGGGTATGTGGAAAAAAAATTACCAGTAGTCGATTGTTCTTCCTCCAACAAATATACTGGCTTCTATGTATAGTCTAATATAGTGATCAGCCCCCCTCTCTCTCTCTCTCTCTCTCTCTCTCTCTCTCTCTCTCTCTCTCTCTCTCTCTCTCTCTCTCTCTCTCTGAATCCATCTTTGTCTCTGTCTTTGCATGCCTGTTTGTTTTTCTGTGTATGTATGTATGTATGTATGTATGTATGTATGTATGTATGTATGTATGTATGTATGTATGTATGTATATATATATATATATATATATATATATACATATATATATATATATATATATATATATATATATATATATATATATATATATATATATATACACACACACAAACAGAGAGAGAGAGGTTTATATATTTACCTATTTATATAGAGGGAGACAGACATACAAAAACGTACAAAAACAGACAGACAGAAGGACCCATATTAATAGGATATTATGATATATTTCAGCATTGAACCTATGAAAGTCAAAGATACACAAAAGATCACACAGAGGTTTACAGAAAGTGACCCTAAAAGCGTTGATAGCTTGAAATACCAGATCCAACTATTTTAAACCTGTTCTGCAAGTCTCATTACCGCTGCTGGTGTGATTGGTAGGTGACGAACTATTCTTAAATAACATTTCATTTTCTTTTAATGTGACTATAGTAATTCGTTATTTTCAAGGATAAAAATAAACGCCCTAAAATTATTTATTTGAATATTATTGAAACCATAAAGTTTCTGTAAGAAACTTGCAGTCGATCTGCTGAAAATTATTTTAGCTATATATTTGCTATATAAATAGTGTATCGAAGAAATATGTTATAAACTTGAATATTGCTTTGATCAGACACTGTTTATTTTGTAATCTTAGCAAGTATTCACCTAAAAGCTAAGAAAATAAATGATTTAATTAAAGAAACCAGCTTCCTTGATCTGGACCTTCACTAATATCAGAAAGTGTAAATAATTCGTTCTAAATATAGCAAACTTTACCTGTTCTCATGATTAATATAAAAATATTCATAGTGTGTTACAATACGACTATAACTAATTAGTCTCTCTTAGTCTCTCACCCCCACAACCCCTGCTTTGATTCGTTTTATATTCACCTGCTTTGATTCGTTTTATATTCACAATCGTTTCTCTACATTAGCAGATTTTATTCCTAAAACAACAAATACTAAGGTACATTTACAACAAAGTATGAACCCTCATTTTTGCTCTGTCGACTAATCAATCCTGTAGATAAACAATGTCTCATGTTTTTTTTAAAAGTGAAAAAAATGCAAATCTCTTAAAGTGCACGAAAACGTAGCCTCACTCCAAATTCTGACCTTTTTCTTAGATTGAAAAAAATAATATTTCATAACATATTTTCACCATTTGCTCTCTAGATAAAGTCTGTCAAATCAAAGTGAACAGTCTCAGCGTTTTGCCCTCTAACAAAATCAGCTTTGTTGCAAAACAATGTGTGCTGTAACAACCTTCAAGCACAGGAAGCCTTATCTTGCGCTAAAATCTGACTTTGTTTGACAATGTCGAAAATTTTAGCTGTGTTTCACTAATTGCGCATTACATTTAGCTTTTTCAATTAAACGCTCAAATCTAGGAAGAGAAATATAACAACAGCATTTTAAAGTGTTTCTTATTCTTTCTTATCGACGGCTGAAGTCCCCCTATAGGGGTACAGGTTTTTAAATGAGAGTGATGTTAGTAAGATGGTATTTTGGTCAGTATGTCGAGTGCTAATAGACAAAATTAAACATGAGTGTTGGTGAATATGTATAGCATTGGTCAATAAGACTTAGTAGGTATAGGGTGTCGGTCAATATAGGTGGGTACTGGTCCATAGGTTGATTATTTGTTCAGTAAATATAGAGCTAGCCATTAAATGGGGGGATCTTCTTCAGTAAAACTAAGTGTTGGTTAAGTAGAAGAGAGGTATTGGCCAAAATATGTCAAATATATTTCACTCTTAGTTTATAATCTCAGCAGCAAAACAATATATTTTGTTTGCCTTTTTCAGAACAAACTTTATCTTCTGCCAAAGTCTGACCTTGCCCGTCAGTGTAGCATTGTTTAATTATTTATTTGTCGTTTCCACCATTTGCTCTGTATGTTATTGCAATCTTAAAATATACAAAGCCTTATAAAAAAAATACCTTTCTCTGTTTCGTAGTGTAGAACTCTCGCTTACAAAGCATTACTATCGTTAATAGTTTAATGAATACACATCTATATGAAATTATAAACTTGCCAGCTTTTTTCCCCAAAGACATGGTTTAGAATTAGCTTTTCAATTTAAAAAGCGTATTAACCTTGTCTTGAAACGTAAGAAACTGAAATAATTGTTGCGGTAATAAGGGAGTGTTCATTAAGTAAACATGTCAACAGTGAGCATCGCATTGCCACAGAAAGGAAAATACCATAAGCACTCGTGTCAACGGTTGTCTAAGTTGGAACACATTCGTACTATCTTTCCTGTGTACAACCAAATGCGTTGAAACCCTTCAATGACAAAGTAATTCTACCCAGCATTTAAAAACATCAGAGGATAGCTTTATATTAAGATTAGTACAATTCCAACTAAATTGACCCATGCCCTACGCTTAATAAGGAGATCAAAGTCCACGAAGAATAAACATACTCCTATCTTAGGGAGATGTAAACAGATTTTCAAGTGTAACCCCATCAATCCGTTACCGCAGTTAAAAAGACCAGGTGTATAAAAAGATTTGAATAGGCACCAGTGTTTTATTTTATTTGGCATAAAATGTGTTCTTACGTAACAGCGATTGGTTTTGTGTACTTGTATTGAGTTTGATTCAGTTCTTTTAAATATTAAATTGCAAGAAACACAGAATAAGATGCAGATGTATGGGAACCCGATATAACAGCAAAAGTATTCATAATTTCCTTAGTTGTTTTACATAAACATGTGGAAGACATGAACATGTGAAAATGTATTCATTGTTCCATATATTACATTTCACTGACAAGTTTCTTTTACAGAAATTCACCAACGATTAAGCGCATTCATCTTAGTTTAAGAAATAACAACAAAATGAGAGAATTAAAAATAATAGTGCAATATCTTTGTAAAGGTAAAATAAAATGATAAATGTGTAAATATTTTAAATGGAAATACAGAGAGAACGCGTACTTATCTTGTTGAAAAGGCTATGCTTTCAATCATCTAACTTTTCAGACTATTCACGACCTGTGCTGGTTAAGGTAAATATGACAGCATATCACATCATAAAAGTTTCATTTTCATGAACTATCGATATCAAGTGTTGTAATGCAATATATCACAGTTCTTTTGTAACTCCGCTTTGGTATTTCCAGTATGGACTTGTTGAAAGCGATTAGCTAACTCAAATGAAAGGTATACTCTTTTTTAATATTGATCAATGAGATGTGGCTTAAGTAACAAAATATGTTGACAATTTGATGTAGTGGACAGCTTTTAAAAGAACTGTTACTCTGTCTTGCAAAGTCAAGTAAGATGATTAGCTTTTATTTATCAAATTCTCACACACCGGAAGTGTTGAAGTTTTCATTTCGTTAAGCGTTTCATGGACCGGACAGAGAAGATTTCACTAACAGAGGTCCGCTTATCAAAGGGGTTGAGTCTAAGTTGTGTCGGTGCATTTCGAAAAATGTTTTGTCCATAATTTTAAAACAATGTACTTTTAACACACATTTAGATTAAATGCGCTACTAGAGGTGACTATGTTCACCAACTGTTGATGGCATTCCATCTATTAACATCAGGTATGTAGCCAATCTCCTCTGAACGTTCTCTTTTCTGTATGCTGATCAAGTTTACTCTGAAATATTTCCCCTCGGACACGAAAGATCGGTATGGACAGATACAAGATTATGCTATCGTTATTAGCTCTAAATGGATATAGATGGAAAATCTCTCTCTCTCTCTCTCTCTCTCTCTCTCTCTCTCTCTCTCTCTCTCTCTCTCTCTCTCTCTCTCTCTCTCTCTCTCTCTCTCTCTCTCTCTCTCTCTCTCTCTCTTAAAGAAGATACAAAAATAGAAGAAAGAAGAATAATGGAAAAGGTTATATTCATTTGATTGTAACACGTTGAACTAGACTGAATGTCCGGGTGAGTTTTTCGAGTGATTGCCGAATTTTGTGTTGTTTTAATTTTAAATGTGGCTTTGTGATCATGCATCAGTTTTCTAAGTTCAAAGGAATGGCACCTATCTTGCATATTGGAAGATAGATTACATTTTCGGTGGACATCTTAGTTCTGATTAACATTAAAGCTGACTCCTGTCGACGAAGGTCTGAACGAGTTGGTATCGGTCAAATGTTTGCACATTAGGCAAATCTAGTTTTTGCATAAGTTTGTGCTTGAATCTTGTCTGTAGTTACCTTGGTACTTACAAGCTGGTCCTTCAGATTTTTTATGTACTACACGCAACCATAAGAATATGAAATATGTTCTTCAGACATTTGCAGGACTCGATCTGGTGCCAGTGCATCCAAATTATATGTTGTAACTTTGTAGCATTTGAGTAGAAACTAATGACAAAGAGGAATGCTTTGTTGGTTTTCTTGGTTTTTATATATCAAGTGGGCTTCTCTATGAATGAGTCAAATTTTCTTAGTAGCCTTCTGTATCCTCTCCTTCTAATGTTTTAATGTGTTTGAGTCTCGTTTCAAGCGACACAGATTAGAGGATATACGTTTGGTCCGAATGCAAGAGCAGCAGGAAAGATTATTTGTACGTGCTTGTATTGAGAGCTTGTAGGTGTATGTACTAGTGAGAGTCAGGTGGTTTATGCTTTTGAGGTTGGATTGAGTATCCAAGTATTTGTTGGAGGTTAATTTGATTTATATATCTACAGCAATCACTATTCAATCACCTGTTCTGCATCGTTGTCCAAACCCTGTTTTCAAAACTCCCAGCCTATGAGAACGGTTTGAATGGGATTAAAAGTTCTGAAACCGTTGTTTATATTGACAAGGCAAATTTAATTACGATCTAAGGCTCCAAATAAAGGTAATGTACACCTTATATTTTCACACTAACAAGCACAGACGCTCCGGGCTGTCTTAAGGCATGGGTACACTGGGCAGTTTCCCAGGGCATCACGCTTCTAGGGGAATCGTGCTGCCCATATTGTTAATGAATAGTAGGGCCGGTAGGGGGCCCCAGTGCATTGCTTTGCCCAGAGCCTACAATGTTGTTAAGACGGCAATGCTAACCCTTGCTTGCATTTTAATTTAGACTATGTTGTTCAGTCATAGACTTTTCTTCACACATTGAGATTATAAATTTTTAATAAATATTAATCTTTTTTAAAAAAATTAAAAAAGAGGTTTTTCTGACCAATACTTATTTACAATCTGTTTTATTACATCTCCTAAGGAAAATTTTCTCTTATTTTAGACTTAATGTGAACTAATTTATTACTTAATTTAATCTTACTTTACAGACACAAGAATTGAAATATATATTAACAGTTAAATAAAAACACTAACAATTCAAAATTAGAGTATCGCAAGTGATGCCTAATCCAAAACAATAATATTGATAACACGTTATAAAGCACACACACACACACACTTTAAATTGTTTCTGCTTTATGCATATCTATATGTATTTAAGCTGCTCTGCTGGACTCTTTAAAACGCAGAAATTAAAAACACAAATATATATGCATTCAAACCATGTCCACCAAAATATCCATGTTTTCGAATAAACTCTGTATTCTCGATAGAGTTCATTTTAATGTATTTTATTCCCATTTGTGCGTACGCCAAGGTTGTGTTTTATCACCTTTAACCTTTCTTTTATTTTTAAACGATTTGAAACATTTGTTAGCTGAAGGAAAGAGGGGAGTGTCTGTAGAAACCTTATAAATATGTCTCTGTTGTATGCAGACGATTTAACTGTCTTTGCTGAATTTGGCAGATTACCCGTAACTGGATTGCTACGCCTGTTTGACGTGAAGATAGTTCCCATCTTTAATAAGATTGTGGTTTGGAGGTGGTGGGTTGATACCAATGATATTGAAAAATCTCATTTATCATTTTCTAAATATATTTTTGGTACATCTAACATACGAAAGTATTTGCAATGAGGAAAGATTGTGTCAAATTTGTAGCTTTAACATAGAAAGTTAATTACATAATCATTACTGCTTTTCCGTTACATAAAGAAATAGGAAGAAAATATTTACCCACTTTTGTATATAAAAATCCAATTTTTTAGACAAATTTAGGTCTTTTATACAAAATGATACAAGTAATATTCTAATGGCTGATTTAATAATGTTTTCTATACAAACCGCAAAGATTTGAGAAAACGTTTTATCAACAACTCCTGCAACATAAAACTTTTGATTAATATCACAAAACTTTCTCCTTGCGAGTATTAGCGTTACCCTTAAATTCGTTTGTGTAATGACTGTGTAGTATATACTTGTATCTTACCCAATTATAAACATGCAATGATGATTACTTTCATGTATATTACTTCAAAAAGATAAGATGTTCTTTTGTTACGATCTTTAACATCTTTTTGTATCGCATGATATATGGATATGTATTTTAGCCTGTATTACAAACACCATTATATATATATATATATATATATATATATATATATATATATATATATATATATTTATGTATATATCTTTATATATATTTATGTATATGTCTTTATATATCTTTATATATCTTTATATATTTATATATTTTATATATATTCATATATATTTATATATCTTTATATATATATATATATATATATATATATATGAAAATGTTATAGTTGCTGTAATAAAGAAATATTATCGTATACTTCACTCTCTTTCATGCGTGGCTTTTTGTCCATTTAGAATATACAGCTCCAACTAATCAATTCGCTAAATAGTCACCTTATATACTTATAAGTCGAATCAAACTGCAAATTGCACAGAACCAGATTTGATATCGCATAATGTCCGGCAGACCTGGTCCATGCATTTTGATAGGGGTAATCAGTAGAAAATACAACATATACCGTTATCTGCCTGCGCATTATACGACTGTCGATCAGGGCCTATATTGTATGCCTATGGACATATGGACTAAGACGTGAGAAAAATGTCTTTAGTGTGAGGAACCTAATCTGCATTACTTTCAGCAAGGAATATATGAATGTTTTCTTTTTACCCAGGACAGTGATTGTACTCAAAGAAAATAAATTTTACTTATAACTGGCGAATCGAAGATTATCAAGTGCGAGATTGGACACACTTTGATAATTGCTATTATCCATTAATTTTATTTCTCATAGAATGTAATGTTTTAACATCAAGAGAAGAGACGAAATAACGCTAACAGATACCAACTTCTTGAGCATGCAAGTACATAGGAGTATACATGTGGAGAAAAGCTATCGTAATAATTTTCATCTAAATAATCACGTTTTCTAAATGTAATCAATATGATCCACAACGTTTTTGTTGCCTGCAGAGTGTATAAGCTGGCTCTTGTATAAAAGTAAACTAAATGGCACCTGAAATTGGTCTTATACCGATGCCTGTACAAGAATGCTCTAGTTAGTCACTCCCGGACCAAATGTAATATGGAAGGTATTAGTGCTTTGATGATCGTTAAAATCAAGTTAAGATCTAAATCGTATTGCTGCCTGCTTTTTGACAGTATCAATGGAATTACATTTGACATGGTACATAAACTTTATTTCGATTTAATTGTAACATGAACTAATTTGTTTTCCACATTGATATATGCACCTTATCCTTTTCTTCCATTTAAGTAGTGGTTCGCGGTTACGTATATGTTCGTTTAAAAAGGCATATTCTTGATATCGGATGGATTCTTGATCGAAATCTAATAGTGTCTGATTTCGATTAACTTATCGCGCTAGATCAATATCTACAACTGCTTCATTTAGACTAATTTATCGTGCTAGAATGATAGATAAAATTGCCTGATTTCGATTAATTTATCGTGCCAGATCAATATATACGACTGCATGATTTCAAATAATTAAGATAAGATAAGAATTATTTATTTCAGACTGCATAGTCCATACCTCTAAATTAAGATACGAATATAGAGTAAAATATTGTAAACATAAAAGAACATATATAAAATATGTACAAGAATGTAAGATACATTTACAACAATTAATTGCGCCATCCATTGTTAAAAAATGAAATTAAGTGACACATTTAAAGAGTAATCTACTAATAATATGAGAATTTAAATGAATGTCATAGTTCCAAAGTGATTTCAATATACAGTTCTCACTATTAGATAGTCTTGTTATCATTGAGAATACATACAATCTCATTACTTCTTCAAAAAATGAAGACATTATAATTTACAAACATGTTGGAGGCACTGTTCTAACTAGGAAGACCTAATAGAAAGCGAAGACTATTATTATAACCAATTACTAGTTTTCTTTTCACATTTTCACTAAAACTTTGTCCACAGTAGAGCACAATACATAGTGCAGCAATAAGATTTGAATAATCTAATTTTGATACTCAATGAACAAGGCTTAAATTTGCGTTGAAGCATCTTTGTTTGAGTACACAAATATCGATATTTTTCATGCTAGATTGATGAAAATTTCGATTAATTTATCATGCTAGATACATATCTACACTAGATAAATATCTACGCACGAATAAATATCTACACATGCCTATGTTATGTCAAGTTATTTACGTTATGAATAGCATATAATAACATAAAAAGAGAAAAGAGTTTGAAAATTGGCAAACTTATTTAAGTATAAAATAGCTGATTCTAATATGAAAAATCTTGTAAGAACTGTTTCAATTTCTATGTTGTAATTCATCAGTAACTGATCACTGTAACAAATTGTTGCAATAATGTGGTAGTGTTCGTTTACTTTTGAAATCATCTATGTTATGTTCATGCTAATGTGAATGGATTTCAACAACTATCAATTCCGTCTACCCCGTAAATAAAAGGTTTCCGGCGATCAAATCCACTGGAATAATGTTCACACCTACCACATATACCCGCTTGTAAGTCAATTTCAACTGCACACATCATAGACCCTGATCTGCCGTAACATATTATTCTTAACAAACTGGGTCCATGGAGTTTGCAGTTGGATTGATTTGTAGTGTACATAATTTTAACTGGCACGACACGAGTATGAGATAAATTTCTATTTACACACAAGAAATATTATATATCCCAATTTGTTGATAAAGCTATATGTGAAATAATTAACAAAGTCCGATGTTTATCACACAACATTATTACAATTATGCTGTATATTGAAATGCATTTGTTGATCACGATTTTTATCTCTGCACACACACATATATATATATATATATATATATATATATATATATATATATATATATATATATATATATATATATTAGTATGTTTGGGTTGTTCAGAAACCTATGGTAGAAAGTAGTTATGACTTTTAATGTTAACCCCGTCAGAAATACTTCATATATATTTTCTTTATTAATTTTTAATGACATTTTGCAACTTTCTTGTAGAAAGGAAATTAAGTTAGTAAAACGCGAAAAGGATTATCAGTTCTTTGGCGCAAAATGAACAATATGAAATCGTCACTGCAAACTCCTGAGGAAAGTATAAAAAATTTTCACTAAATTTTAGTTCACTTTTTCAAAGTGCAAAAGGGTCTTCTGTCGGAATAAAAATGTTTGATCGGCAATATCTGATCTTTTGATATAGTCTTTCATGAAATCTAGAACGGCATCTTTAAATTTGGCATAAGAGCTGAATTCCTCGTTGATGTTTACTGACGCGGGAGACATCAATAAATCACTACTAGTATATAATGATAGCATTCGAAAACATCTAATTTCATGCTTCACGTAAGACTCAATGTAATATTTAGTAGTGACATTATCAAAAAGCAGGAATAAACTTAGCTGCTGCGTGCGTTGTCACCTATAGGTATATTAAGCATACAAGGGGTCTCACTAGCAAGTAAAATATAATACCTGAGTGATTATTGCCTTTGAGATCCATTGTTTCTCCAATTTCCAAAGAACCTCAAAACAAAAAGCCGTTATAAACTAAAAACTTCTTAAACTCTCAAAATCGATGAATCACTTTTTCCTAATTATTAATGACCAAAGTGTTATGAGAACCCTAAATTCAGACTTGCATTGTTTTTCTATATTTCACATTTGTATGATCCAACAGTAAGCATTTCAACGGCCTAGATTGGCATCCCACGCTATGCATCACCAGCAGGCAGCGGATAGAAATTGTCATCGATAAAAGATGTGTTATATACACACACACACATATTAATATATATATATATATATATATATATATATATATATATATATATATATATATATATATATATATATATATATATATATATATATATATATATATATATATATATATATCACAAATAAAGGCTCCAAGGCTCCAGGGGAGTAACTGAAAACTGGCATGGTTTCCATATTCACTGAAATACAGACCTACGGTTTGAAACGGAAATAGAAACATTAATTTTCTATAGTAGATTTATAAACTGGAATTTGACCAATGAATTTTACTAGAAAAAATTTAGAATGTATATATATTTTTTTTCAGTTTTGCGGCGTAAGCAGAGATGCAACCTGTAGTTCGCTGTTAGGTCAGTACGCTAAAATGCTCAGTCATTTCGCCAATATTAAATAGGTTATGCTATAATTTATTATTATTAAAGAAATGTGCTAGATTTGAATTACTGTTGGTGACGTGGATCTAAATTAGTGCTTTTATGTAGTTAAAGATTAATTATGTCAGGCGAGAGATGCGATTATAACCCAAAATGTAGTGTCGTAGTGCAGATCATTCTTTTTTTTCAAATGTCTCATTGCAGCATTTATTTTAGTTTTAGCACATTCGTATTCATCCTTACCATTTGTATGTTTAATCCCACCACAATGTTATCTAACCGTTTATTGACAATCTGGTCCCTGTTGGGCTCACAAACTGATTCGTTTAGGCTTCCAGGTACTGAAGGTAGATTTAGATTACAATGTCTCATGCTGAGTTTACTCTCGTTCTCACATTTAACAAGAAAATTAAAAACTGAAAATGATCAAAGTTCACGATAATGAAACTTTTGAAAGATCCCTAAGTATTTTGCGATATTATATGAAGGCACCTTTTAGTTACACGGGGTTGATAGAGTGGATCAGTGTATCTTAATTTATCCAAGTGACTGTCAGATTGAACTCAAATCCACATTGCATCAAAGTGAACCACATGTTGGATAGTGGTTTTTGAGTGGACTTTAACACTTCAAAGGTAGGAGAGTTCAAATTAAGTTCAAATTAAGCTTATAGATTATATAAAAATCTTTCCATATTGCACATTGTACTTGACTACTTGCCTATATTGTCTTTTTAAATATATTTATATTGAAATTGTGACTGGGAAAAAGATATCGATTTAGGAAATTGGTATCTGAAAAATATTTAAGATTGAACTTACTTCAAGTATACTTTATTTTCGATACCGCATTAAAATCTGCCATTTTGTTTTAAATCACGAGATTACCACTTGGAAATTATGATGAATTCATTCTTTTCTGTTAGCTACCATAAATCATCAGCATTCAAGTGTATATTCGCAGTTCATATGCATTTTAAATGCTAGTAAAATCTTAGAACTGATTGTTTTCATAGCGTAGTGGATCCAATACTCCTATTACAATGATACTCCAGGATGTGGTGGTACTTATAATGCCAAGACCTTTGGCAATTTTTACAATATCAATGCATAGTTTCATGGCGCATACAAAGATGCTATCCGGGAAGGGAAAATGATACCAAAATATTTTATTGTAACTCCAACAGCTGTAAATCTGAATAATTACTGCCTATGCAGAGTTAAAGTTCGTCCTACCATTCAAGAAAGCAAGAGAAAAACACGAAGATCATATAGCTCTAAGTTGAACTCGCTTTTCCACAAATCAATACTAAATTTGGTACAAACAGCATAGGCGCTAATAGAAACAGATGTCTCTACATTTCAAATACATATGATTTAATGTGAACAACCATATCAGAAATTTGAAAAATACTGGCCAAAACAATTTGGAAATACTAACCACATGAGTATTATTCTGAAAACTTTCGCATTTTCAAAATCCTGAGTGAAACGTTCCGCTAAATTTAAAATCTGTTAATACTGAAGGTTACAAATAACCTTTCACTCTCAGATAACCACACGACTCTTTTGATGGAGCCCGTGCAAATTCAGCAGGATTTTATAATACAATCAACTTATAAAACAGAGATACGACACGGCTTTAAATATACTTTTAAACAATAAAATATGGTATAATGGCGTCTTCCTGCAGTCTTATAAAGAAGGAACGGCGATACCAGTATCCAAACACACACACACACATATACATATATATATATATATATATATATATATATATATATATATATATATATATATAAATATATACATATATACATATATATATATATATATATATATATATATATATATATATATATATATATATATATATATATATATATATATATATATATATATATATATAAATATACATATAAATATATATATATATATATATATATATATATATATATATATATATATATATATATATATATATATATATATATATATATATAAAGAATACAAATCATATGGCGAATAACAACCCTCTCAAGCGTACTGGATCCACCAAGGGATCAAGTCTGCAAGTCTGTCAGGGATTAATTAAAATAGATGCAATAAACTGACGACGAACAGTACGAAACTAGTAACTAACTAGCCTAAGCGCTTTCGACTCCCAATGAGTCTTTTTCAAAGGCAAATACAAAACATAGTCGTAACTCCCAATGAGTCTTTTTCAAAGGCAAATACAAAACATAGTCGTAACTATGTTTTGTATTTGCCTTTGAAAAAGACTCATTGGGAGTCGAAAGCGCTTAGGCTAGTTAGTTACTAGTTTCGTACTGTTCGTCGTCAGTTTATTGCATCTATATATATATATATATATACATATATATATATATATATATATATATATATATATATATATATATATATATATATATATATATATATATATATATATATATATATATATATATATATATATATATATATACATACATATATATATATATATATATATATATATATATATATATATATATATATATATATATATGTGTGTGTGTGTGTGTGTGTGTGTGTGTTGCAAATATACTGATTATACTAGTGCGTTAGATAAATTAATGACGAATGGCCGAGCAACATAACCTGTTGCAACGATACCCTATTTGTACTATTCATGGTTACATTTATTAGCTTGCAGTGCAAGCAAGAATCTGTTCAGATCATGCAACTACTATTTATTTATTTATTCATAGTAACAATTATCATGTCAACATGCTTGTAACCAATGCAACATGAGTTATCAATTTATATAATGTGAAATTTACCAATGGCATGTTTTAATTGTATCTAATAACCTGACACATAAATCAGGTATATTGATGCGTAGTTTATTGAAATTTGCGATTGATGCTTATATTTCAACATTCTTTCGGCTAAAATTTAGTCTATCAAAAGAAATATGGAAAGTCTGGTGTATATTTCTTTACCTCATTTCATTAATAACATATACGAGTGGGATGAAAGAATGGATCGTACCTTAATGGTAATATTGGATACAAATGAGTGTGAAGATAAAAAAAATGAAAACTACTGTTATTAATGAATATCAAAGGGGAGAAGAGAAAGACTTCAACTAAGAGATGATAAGCAGTTGCAAGCAGAAATTACATTAAGCGGTCAGTCCAGTATATCTTACCCACCAGCCTTCTTTTGCTATGTATGTTTAAGAGTAGGGATGCAATAACATTAAAATAAAACACTAGAATACAAGAAGAATAAAAAAGTAATAAATCAGTATTCACTAACGTGTTAGTAATGGGTTATAGAACAATATTTATTGATGCAGGAGTTTTTGAAATTAAATTAATAGAGATAACAAAATGGTATAATTGTGGTACTAAAAATCTCCAAGCCTGAATTATTTAAGATCATAAAGCACAATATACGGCAAGCACGAACACATAGTATGAATATTCTAATATTTTATACGTCAACCATTTAATGTGTCTTCCAGTTACGAAAGAATTAAGACATATCGAAGAGAAAACTTTGAATAAGATAATATTGAATAGACTCTTAGATTTATTTTAATTTAAATGGCAATGAGTATAAATTTAATGAGTGGACGTAATCCATACTAGAGTCAGATTAGAAGACCATCATTACAAACATTCGACAATTCAGATCCGTAAAATTACAGATAGACTTATCGAATAGACATATTAATTCATGAAGAAGGACAATTTCGATCCGTAAAATTACAGCTAGACTTATCGAATAGACATATTAATTCATGAAAAAGGACAATTTAGATCCGTAAAATTACAGCTAGACTTATCGAATAGACATATTAATTCATGAAGAAGGACAATTTGAATATATACTGTTTCGACATAACAGACTATAAATATATTTTATGGCGACGAAATGGATAATGCCATTGAAAGTTATTTGATATTTTGCGTTCCAAAGTTGTATAGAAAATAAGTGAAAACTGAACATGGATGTTTTACTACTAAACACAGACAGTTCTCAACCGTCCATGGGAAGTTTGTAAAAGCATCTGCCTAAATAGGTAGGAAAAACAAGCCAATAAAGCTTGCATCAATCTGAACAATAAAAAATAATTGATGCTTTCTCAATGATGTATTACTTTTTAACTATCTCCAAAAGATCATCAGAGACCATCAAATATAAATTAGATATACCAGTTATTGATTTAGATGATGTTTGTTAAAATTGAGATGATTTTTCCTGAACTGAGCCATCACATATAACCAGACATTAAAACAGAAATACGTCTTTTAAAATTGTCGTAATTTTATTCCAATAATCAGACAAGGTGTTAGAAAACAGAATATGCGCTGGGTAAGATTATGGAATTATAATGTAAAGAAGTAATACTGATAAATAGCAACAGATGATGTTCACAGAGGAAGATGAACATAATTTGCTTTAACAAACAGTAGTTACATTTGTGAGGAAGAATAGATTGGAAACACCGGAAGTGACAATTTAGAAGGCAAGCAAAAGTCCAATTAATGATATTCGCACACTCATAATCAAAATCAATACCATGTTTTATTTGTAGTTTGTCCTGTTAAAATATTTGCTAAAACAACATTGAAGTGGTACAAAAATACCAAGCTAGACGAGAAAATGTTTCATTTAACAAGATCGCATAGTTAATAAATTTCTGAAGAAAGGAAAAGTTGAAAGTGTTAAAATGATAATCAGTTTGGTGATATCATAGGCTTTATGTGACAATCTCTGGAACAGCTGCCACAAATGTATTTGAGACATGAAACCCAAATATTTCACGAAATACATGTTTGCATGCCAGCTTATTGATATTTTAAATGTTTAATTAAACAGCAATGCCTTACTAAGAAACGTTTGTCGATGCAAACATATCAAGTGACAATTATTATTATATTTAGAATGTCATGAAAATGTCAACTTTTAACCAATTGGAGATTTTTATTTCTATTGCATCATGATGACGTTATCTGAACTTTTTTATATTTTGTAAATTTTGGGATGAACAACATCACAGACCTCTCATTAAAATAATGTCCCACAATTAGTTGATAAGGCAATGCTAAAGATATCTGACTTGAAAGTAACATTTTTTCATGTGCTTTGTACCAGAATAACAGTTTTCTTTAAAAATTAGTTTTTGTTTCTTTTCTATACTGACTATACAACACTACCAAACTACATGTACCGCTCCTGTGGCCTGAGGGGTGAGAGAGACCGCCTCATATGTGGGAGATTGCGGTTTAGAACCCCGGCTTTGTCATACCAAAGACTTACAAAATGATATTTGAACCTACCTCGCATGGCGTTCAGCATTAAGAGGTTAGTGCTAGGGTTGGTCGGCCCGGTGTGGGGAAAATGAGACTGGTTGGGACATAATGCTACATGTCGGTGGCATAATTCCCCAGTGATATAGTTCGACACTACATCACTGTTTGTTTGTACCACCTACCGATTTCAATAACTAAAACCTTTAGTGTGATAAAAAGTGCATTGATTTATAGTTTTTAACCTGACTGTGACCAAAATGGCACTAATACTGAAATCCCCTTGCACCTTTCATGCTTAACGGACTTTCCATGCTAACACGGATCCATATTCCGTACCCTATGGGGTAGTTTATTTCAATCTGACAACATAATGACGTAATTCATCCTTTTCCTTAAATTACCATAACGTTGAATTTTGAATTATGTTCCTTTGCACACATGAACACATTAATGAAACCGCTTGTTAAATCCACGTAAAAGGCAAATTTTTTGTTGTCATTATTTCCTTTGCTTGATTCGACATTGTAAATATCGGAAGCAGACGACTTATTTATGTTCATCTTTAGACGCGCATATAACCCTTTGCTGAAAATGGACTAGTCCAGGAACTGAAAAGGGGTCTAAAGCATGTCAGTCTATTATATTGAAAACTTCCGTTAAGCATGAAATGCGCAGACAATGACGGTGTTAAGGCCATTCTACTCAGTCTGATTAGAAAATATAAATCAATGAATGAAATTGACTAAGGTCTCTGCACATTTTACCAAATTAAAGGTTTCCATTATTGAAATTGGTAGGGGGTACAAACAAAATGGTTAATAGACTCGAACTATAGACATCACAACAAACTGCCACACTGCAGACATCGTAACGATATGATAGGGGGAAAAAATTGAGATAAAACTCCGAATCACATACACACCCACACACAAGACCTGTATGTTCTATTAAATATTTTACACTTTTGTACAATCCCCAAGTCAGATTTTCAAAATGTCAAAACTTAGAACAAATAGAAACATGCAGTGTTGATTTGGATCATGAACACTTGGGTTTTTTGGGGGAGGACGGGGTGTTTGCTATCTTCTACATGACACATTCACAATGTAAATCACTGCGGTCTCTTTTATCGATGATCGGGTAAGCAACACATTGATTGTTAATCTCTTATGCAGTGTAAAACTCAAGTAAAACGAAAGGCTATAAATCTTACAAGCTAAAAGAAAATTTTGATAAAGCTTGATTTCGTAAAAATTACATATTGCTCTTCGGACACTGTATTGTACCAAACTTGTATTGTGCAAAACGTGATAGTGGATATTTAAATTCACATCAGTAGAGTGATGTCTTGGGTATAATTTCAGACGTGAAAACAATGATAACCCTATAGTTTATGTTTTGTGTTATAGCAGCCCCTTTTATTGGGGGGTTCGGCTTTTTACATTTTTGATTACAGTTATAAAACTTACACCACACATCGGAGTCATCCTGACTTGTTACAATACAAAATTTATGATGCATTATATATCCTGGTATTAATGTCATTTTCTACTCAATATTTTCTTTTTCTATCCATTTTAATGCCAAAGACATCTCAATATTAGCTGTACCACTTCTTGCAAGAGAACTGTTTACATATTACAGTTTTGAAATCTTCTCTCATTCGCTTTAGGGTTTTTTATTTTTGTTTCTTTCGTCAACACAACTTTACATCGCGCAAATAGCATTAGCATAGTCTCCATCAACACCTTCTGTCGCTGGTTTCTTAGATTGTTCAAATTCAGAACGTAACTTATAGCAAACTTCAGTACAGGATAATATTTGTATCGTTTCTTAATTTATAACTAAAATCTGTAATAGATAAATGATAAGTTGTTTTCATTAGATTTATTGTGTTTCGTACACATTTTTGTGTACCTCTATCTTTTTTGGTTCTTTCGGCCAAATCACTTTTCTTTAGCAATACTGAAAGGGTACTAGTGTTGGCTGTTCTTTTATTCATTGAGTTAGTAATTATTGTGATAAAACCCTTACTTAATTTACTTAATAACTAGTGTTTCTTCATTAAAAACTGTCTCTCTTGTTATGATTAACAAATGCAGTAGCTTTCCAGAGATTTATTTCTATTCTCAACGTCAGTTTCCAAAGCAGCAATCTCATTTTTTTAATCCTAGGTTCGATTATTCGTTGGACGACTGTTTTGGACCTTTTGCAATTTTTTTTTCTTTCTCTTGTGGTTTATAATGCTTGTTTATCAACAGATGATGATCTGTATTTATGTGCTTAAAAACAGCAGTTTTGTTGCTTATGTTCTCATTGGTCTAGTTTTGCAGACTTTTATTTTCTGTTCTTATCGGTCTAGTTTTGTAGATCATATGTTCTGTTAGCTAATATGTGATCTGATCAGTAACTGACAATTTCTTTTCAATTTGTTTTCTTCATTCTTTGGTAGCTTTCAAATTTTTATCAAAGTCTTAAGTATTTGAATATCAAGACGTATTGTACAAACCGTCTATAAACGGCATCAGTGTAAATCTGATTATTATTGAACTGTATATAGTTGCTGTTAACTGTTAGTCCCAATGTAGGATCTTTCTACTCCGTTTTGCGGATATATATGATTAATGGTAAAGAGAAGTCACTAGGACTTCTTAAAGATATATCTTCCATCATTTACCCTATTTACTTACAAATGTTACAGACAAAAAAATATCCACAAATTGCATCTGATTCAGTAGAAGTACCTGTAGATATCTAGCTACACAAGAAAGAACGAATTTTGAGTTATAGTTATATGCACATTGTCACTATTATTCAGAGTGCTGAGAAATTTCGAGTTGTGTTATAAACATTCGGCATATCTATTTCATTGTCACTCTCTGTAGTCAATCCTTTTTCAACTTTATTCCAGTGCCGCACAAAGTTGTAAAACATCGGAAAACAAACAGCAGATGTTTCATTGTGGTTGTTTATGTAACAGGAGATATTATTCTTAAATCCATCGGAAATATTGCAATACCTAACACCATGACAGCCTTTGATTTGTTTGTTTCTTTGCTTTCGAAAGTTTTATGCCACTTTTGTAGCAGACTGTACATATCGTCCATTATATTTTATTGAGGAAGGGTCCAGGAAAACCCACGAAAGAATCACCAACCTTCGGGAAGCTACTGGCAACCTTTCTCACATATCCACTTTGGCGCGCGGAGATTTGAACCTACTCGGACAGAGGTGACATGTCAATGATCTGTAAAAGAGAGCGCCTTTGATCACTCCTTCCCCCCCCCCCCGTAGACCTTTCTTAAAACTGTTTTTTGAATTCTTTGTCTTACCAATTGGACTGGCTAAACATATTTTAAGGACTTTGTCTTCACTACGATTGCAACAGTTTTCTGTTTGCATAGCAAAAACGTAAACAGCCGAAAATAGTGGTGAAGGCGCGATTAATTTTCTCTGCCGTTAAACGTTTTCCGTTGAAATTTCGACCGTTTGCCACACGTGAGCCATTGTCAAAATCTATAATGTAACATTTTCAAAATAGATCTTTTCTCCTTTGTAGCCGATCGCGTGGTTCTACCTCAGAGCAACGCCCACCTAATTCGCTTTCAATATCCACCCCTTATTTTTATTCACAAAACAATATATTTCTCTATATTCATCTTCACTCAGTCTTAGTTTTCTTGATTTTTGTCTTTGTTTATTTTCTTGCATTTTTATCTGTTTGTGTGTTTTAATTTGTCTATCCTCGCCATATGAATAGCTGTAAGAATGGTGTATATAAGGTATAGTTTTTATTGTGATTTTACAACTTATGGGAACATACAAACCATAAAAACACTATTCACAAGCTAATTATCCGTTAGAAGCTACTCTTGCAGAAAGAATACAACCGATAAATGTATACGAAGAACTACGGAGGCAAATAATAACTATGAACAAGCCGTTTAATTAACAGGTAAGGGAACCAAAGACTTTAAAAGATTATTACCAATCAAAAATATAATCGACTAATTATGGTGTTAAAATACACAAAAAACACATTGAAGAGTTAACAAATTAAAAACAGCAGAGAAACGGAGCCTATCGAAAGATTTGTGTTGCAGTTGGTAATAGCTGGAAGTCAAACCTCTCAGTTTAGCTAGACATAACACACTGTTGGCAAGATAGTTTGCAAAACAATGATTATTTAAAGGTTAGAAGCAAATTACTGCCAGGTTAAAAAAAACTAAAATGTGCTGAAAGAAAAGGGAGCAATAATAGATGTTATGCCTAATTTGTTAATGGTTTAGTAGAGGTGGTAATGGATTGTATACTAATCTATTCGGATGCAATATGATTCATTCATATACAAAATTAGCAAGAGCTTACTACATCTTAAACATTATCACTATCAGCCACAAAGCACCTGCCGTTGTACCCAGTGTTATTATTGTACGATAAGTAAGCTTTATAAATATCTAAACAGGATGTTTAATTCTTAGCGTGACATATTATTTGACTTTTTTTTGCATTAGTTGGTGTGAGTTTTGCATTTTTGTTATGAAATGTCTTTGTCAACGGCAGAGCTTGCATAGCAGACATTGAGATTAGAAGTGTTTAGCAGGACAAATTTAGGATGCTGTATTTGTTGTTATTTGTAAATCGGAATACCATTAATAACGTTGAAAACTTAAATTTTTTGTATGTAAATGAATCTTCAATGCATACCAGCATATTGCGATTACCCACATATAATCAATTGTCTGAAATGGGATTTAATGCTTTGATTCTGGCTGGACATAGACGCTTTATGTCGATACCCCTCATCCTGAAATGAATCGTGAATCTTTACAGCGAGAAAATTAAACATCTAATTCATTTTCACTGTCAATATATTAAGTGAAACATCTTATACATTTTCACTGTCAATACACTTATATTAAATGAAACATATTCATTTTCACTGTCAATATGGTTATATTAGATGAAACATCTTATTCATTTTGACTGCCAATAGACTTATATTAAATGAAACATCTTATTCATTTTCACTGTCAATACAGTTATATCATGTGAAATTTATTATTCATTTTCACTTCTCATACAGTACTAATATATGAAACATCTAATTCATTTGTACTGTTATGAGATGAAACATCTCATTATTTGTCACTGTCAATATTCATCTATTCATTGTCACTTCCCATACAGTGTTAATCAATGTGTTGCGAATATATGGTCTTAAACAAAGTTTAAAAAATGAGCATAAACCAAAACTTTTTGTCTTTGTGTGTGATTTGTGATATAGATATTTAACGTAGCTTTAACAATTTTTCAGTCATATCGCTACGACGTCTGCAGTGTGACAGTTTATAGTGAAGTCTAGCACCGATGCATCATGCCGCAGACATGTAGCATGATGTCCCACCCAGTCACTTTATCCTGACACCTGGCCGACCCGTCCTAACACTAAAATGCTGAGCGCCAAGCGAGGCAGCTGTTAGTATCAATTTTGTAAGTCTTTTATTTGACTCGGCCGGGGATCGAACCAACGATCTATCGCTCAATCCACTAGCCCACCGGAACGGTTTAAATTAATCATGCATAGCAGATCACACATCTGATTCATTGTAGCTATGTATACAGTGTTATTCAGTGAAACGTCTAAACTGGATAAAATAATTTATTGAAATACATATTTTAACTCGATTTTTGTTTTCAATCCAAAACTGAATTAGCGGTTTTCTTAACGCTCCGTTCAATATCTTGCCCGGACAATACTAAACCCGAATCTATTCTTTCTAACACTTTCTGCACCGTCTTTACTTTTTTCTCAGATATTTAAGACCGCTATGCGCAGTAAATTACCCAGATCATATTTAAATCTGAGTGTGTCGTAAATAAAAATACTTATACATCGTCACCAAAAACAGGAATCTAACTTTTGTTCGATTAAAAGCCTTTTTAATCATTGTTGAATTTCACGTTTACCAACAATAAGTCTAATTTACTGTTGAGCTATCGAATACTATTACGTAAGATTTTACTGTCTGATTATAGTAAATTAAAATAATTAAACAAATATTATAAACAATAAAACTATAAGTCATGATCTTATCAATCTAGGAAACTGAAGAACTTACAAATTAAAAGTGTAGACCGAATAAAGCCACGTCCCCAAAGCAAGACACAGCCAGGGCATTTATGTCAATATTTAGGTCATACGCCTGTCAAGCTTTACATTGACTAACGGTTTCAATTTAAAAATGTGGTAACAAAAGCAATTTACACACTCAAGTATCCGAGGTGTGATAAGTTACGTTTCACTTTTTATTGATACGTCACGTATTGCCCATTGAAAGGGTTTATATTCAATTAATCAAATAACTAATAGTTTTTCAGGATTTATTAAGACATGCCATTCGTTGAGAACATAGTCCTTAGTGCGAGGCAATTTCCTCAATATTATCGCCTACAGCACGGAATAGCAGGGTTACCGTTTTACCTACAGCACGACTGACGGACAATGTTATTTATTTTGCACAAAGTTGTTAATCTATACTGTTAAATATAAGATTTACGATACCTGAACAGCTGTCGTGCTTTTAAGTAAAGGCTTGGTAAATTTCTGGCTACATGTTAGACCTGACAGCACTATATATTTTAAGTTAATTCTAACCATTGCATCGAACGTGTGGAATTATATAGTAATGTTTAACACTGGGGAATCATATGATCCTGGCACAAAGAAGACAAGTCCTAACACTAATATCTTAATGCTGAGCGCCTAGAGAAGCAGCTGTTCGTAATTTCTATAAGTCTTTTGCATAACTCAGCCGGGGATCGAACCCGTGACCTCTCACATACGAGCCGGACGCTCTATCTACAAGGCCATCTGAGCGGTGTGAGTTTTATTTGAATGTACAGGGATGCTATCTCCGCCAAAAATCAATTAAAATTAACGATACAAATCACTTATTATTATATCAACCAAGTTTTTATATGCCGGTAATTGTATAGTAAAAGAAAAACTATGTATTTCCTACTTAAAAGTCTCAAATCTAGCTAACATGTGAATGGCTGTTTATTTAACAACGAATACTATCGTTTTATACCTAAGCTAACAGAAGAGTCGAATAGGGAGACAACTCGTGGTACTTCATATACGTGTTGCATGCAGATAGTGATTAGTAGTCCTGGTTTTGGTTCTCTCTGAAGTCCTTACACAACGGGCGAAGTTAAACACCAACGACAAGGCCTTTGATACGCAGTATGGTCAGTAAATACGAATAGTCCTATAAACATCCTTAATCCTTAAAAATAACAGGGATTAACTTTGTATCTGAACAGAAAGCAATAACATAAAATGAAAGCATATTCGAGAAAATAAAGTATTATACACAAGCGCGAAAATCGTTTGCGACAGCGCGAAGACTTAAAAACATTAATCACCGTCATTCCTAACTCCTGACCAGTTAACAGTTGATTGTGGCAGGATTATAAAAATATACTACTTGAAAATGCAGACGCGTCGTGCAATCTGGATTTGTCATCTTTATGACATGACATCAGTTGCACTTAAAAGATAAAATCTTGAGCTCTTCTGTGCATTTTATAAATATGGTACTACTGTTTACTGGTAGAAGACTATACGATCGATCAACACAACGCACCAGGTTCGTTAGCCTCAAAGCACATGGTTGGAAATAAGTTTTCTGTCATGAATAGCAAACATGCAGATTATAAAGAACTTAGTTAATGTACAGAATGACACACTACATGACCACTTTTTATTCTCCATGTGGAATTGCTTGGCAGTGAAACAACAATGTGGTTCCACTAACAAAGTGTATCCAAGTTTTCACACAGCTGTGCTAATTCCGTACATTCGTATATTTAAATCTGCCCATGTCACCGTAAGTGATAAACTAATCCTACACGGGCTTTCAAAATTTCGAAGTTACGTATATTAGTATTAACCGTTCAGTCGACCCGACCTATCTACCAACAAACATGCGATTAATATTCGGCGATGCATATTCATTTTGACATTTTAGGGAGTTTCAAGGATATCAGGGTTTAATGTTAACAAATGCATGTCACTCTTCGAAACTCTACGAAACGACTATGTCATTTGAGAGGCAATGACTATATATATATATATATATATATATATATATATATATATATATATATATATATGTATGTAGGCAACATTAATGATATATGATATGCCACGAGATGTATACATTTTTCATTAGAAGGAAACGAAGCTTGCATATATATTTTATTTATATCACATAAAAATACAAAAATGTGCCCTTTGAACGGAGTTTAAGATTGACTACAGGCAGCTGTGGATTGACTAAGTGAATGAACTCCTCACATCCCTTCCAGGTGTAGCCGCTACGAAATTAATTTATGTGCCTTTTGTTGCTATCTCCAATCAACATTGCATATTATTAAGATATTTTAATTTTTCACTTCTATCTTTATTCACATTGATTAAATCAATATTAGACACACTTATGATTCAAACATGGTTTAAATGAAGAAAGAAGAGCACTACAAACACATGATTAGCTCAGTCATTCACATGAACGTTCAGCCATTCGCGTACCCGTGCATGAAAATTAGTGTGGAATAGAAACTATGCGAAATAACAAACTGACAAGAAGTATTTAAAATATCTTAATGTATTTGTAGTTGATCTAAGTCGTCATTCTGATTTAATAACAGTACTGCGGAGCATAAAACTGTTCCCCCCTCTCTCTCTCTCTCTCTCTCTCTCTCTCTCTCTCTCTCTCTCTCTCTCTCTCTCTCTCTCTCTCTCTCTCTCTCTCTCTCTCTCTCTCTCTCTCTCTCTCTCATCCATTGGTCAGTTTGACGTAACTTTTATAATCATTGATAACGCAAGCGTACCTCATCCACGCTCGTCTTTTCATATATTTTGACCGAATCTTGCTACGATGGTCCACAGAAACAGAAGCGGCCTTTGCAACTTTTCGTGTTTAATTAATAACAATCTATTTCTTCATCATTATGATAGGTTTAAGAACAACAGCAACAAAACATTAAATGCATCACATTATGTGTACTACGTAACCGATAAAATTGTCGTCTGCTTGGTGCAAGTTCAGTTTCAAGGATTTCATCTAGCCGAAATTCTTTTTCTCTCTCACTCCAGATTATATATATATATATATATATATATATATATATATATATATATATATATATATATATATATATATATATATATATATATATATATATATATATGTGTGTGTATGTGTGTGTGTGTGTACGTGTATGTGTGTACGTGTGTGGGGGGGTGGGGGGGTGGGGGTGGGTGGGTGTCATTCAGTCATTTATTTCTCGATGAGAATTTTGTGAACAGGAAATAAATCAATTGCAATGATTTCCGCCGCTTTTTCGTTTAGTTGCTGCGAAAGATCGTAAAAACTATACAGAATAAAACCGTATCCTTGGTTTACTTTATCATGTGACCGGCTTGTTTTAGTCACAGTATATTGTATAAACGACATGGGTTCAGGGGTATAATGACCATGGAGTAGACATCAAATGTACAAAACAAAGATGTAGCTCTCATTAACTAATCCATTAATTTTCTTCACATATGCAATAATTCATTGATCAAAGCTGAATAAGTTAATGGCTTATAAGAGATAAGAATTTTTTTATTTCAGACTACATAGTCCATACATCTAAATTAAAATACGGAAAAACATTGTAAACATAAAAGAACATATAGATGTGTTTATTAATAATTGACCTTTTTGTAGTTTCAAACAGTCACAAATAACAGGGTGTAGTTTTCTCCAGCAAATATGCCTATATATAATCCAATTATTTTGATGTGATGTGATGAGATTATGATTTTTAACGTAGCTTTAACAATTTTTCAGTCATATCGCTACGATGTCTGCAGTGTGGCAGTTTATAGTGATGTCTAGCATTGGGGCATCATGCCGCAGACATGTAGCATGATATCCCACCCAGTCACATTATCCTGACACCAGGCCAACCAGTCCTAACACTAACCTCTTAATGCTGAGCGCCAAGCGAGGTAGCTGTTAGTACCATTTTTGTAAGTCTTTGGTATGACTCGACCTGGGCTCGAACCCACGACTTCTCGCATCCGAGGCGGATGCTCTAACCACTATATGTTCGGGTTTATCAATAGATCTGAAGTAATATTTTAGAAGAAATTTAAATGCATGTATTTCTGATCAATGACCATACTGCAAATTTTGAATTTACGATGTCCTATCAAAGTTAATTTCTGTCAAAATGAAACACATTATAAATTTAATTTTTTTTATAAAACTATAACATGTTTTGGATTTTAGGTATATCCATCAAACTATAAACGCACCATGGATTGCATGCATTTTTATTAAGCTGTTACACACTGGATTTGTGCATTTCTATCAAACTATAACACTCTACGGATTCTATGCCTTTTTATGAACTGTAACACACTTTGAATTTTATGCATTTCTATTAAACTCTAACACACTATGGGTTTATGCATTTCTGTCAAATTGTAATACACTTTGGAATTTCTGCATTTCTATCGAACGGTAACACACTATGGATTTCTGCGTTGCTATGAAACTCTAACACACCATGAATTTTTTTTTTATTTCTATCAAACTCTAACAGAATATGGATGTATGCATTTCTATCAAGTGAAACAAAATATGGATGTATGTATTTCTATCAAACTTTAACAGAATATGCATGTTTGTATTTCTATCAAACTGTAACAGAACATGTATGCATGCACTTCAATAATGCTAACAGACAATGGATGTATGCATTTCTGTCAAATTGTAACAGACAATGGATGTAAGCATTTCTATCAAACCCTAACAGAATATGGATGTATGCATTTCTATCAAACTGTAACAGAACATGTATGCATGCACTTCAATAATGCTAACAGACAATGGATGTATGCATTTCTGTCAAATTGTAACAGACAATGGATGTAGTCATTTCTATCAAACCGTAACAGAATATGGATGTGTGCATTTCTATCAAACTGTAACAAAACATGAACGTATGTATTTCAATCAAACTGCCACAGAATATGGATGTATGCATTTCAATCAAATATGTAACTCACTATGAATTTTATTGTACATCTGTCAAACTATAATAGACTATGGAATAATATTTCTATCAAACAGTATTGGAACAATATGTCAAGATTCGCTGGAGGAAAGGGTATAAAATATACAAAATCATTTGAACAAGATAAAGCCAAGATGCTTTTGAATTCCGTAAAGAGAATTTAAGGGTTCTTCCTTGATTTATTAAATATTTTAAAACCTTATTTCAAGCAAAGTAAGTCACTATGACAAGTGCTAATGAATAAACTTGGTGAAGTTCTGAGGATTTCTCGAAAAGGACTAGATATTATGTATTTTATCTAATAACTATCAGAATAAGAAATCCATTAATGTTAAAAGGGCATAAAAATAATAAGCGTTCGAATAAAATGTATAGTGGGGGAGACATGTTTATGATCCATTTATAAAAAAAATATTGAAATGGGTCTTCTTGCTAAGCGAGGATAACTAAAAATATCTCGGCATTTTTTAATTTCTCCCTATTTTGGGCTTTAATTCATGTTTTAATTCCAGTGCTATTCAAATTAATACATATTCCTGGAATATTTAAAGGAACCAAATGTTCTCAAAGCAAAGTTGCATGTCTGTCACATGTCTAATAAGAATTTTCATTTTATTCAGAAAATCCTATATGAAGCGTTTAGTCTTGCTTGATGTGTGAGAAGATATTACTCTCTCAAATAGATTGTTAATCGTTTCTAGGACTTGTGATTATAGAGTTTTATATATAAAATGCCATATATGTATGTATATGTATATGTGTGCCATATATGTATGTATATATGTATAGTATATTGATAGTGAAGGAATTAAATATTGATATTTCAATAACTGGACACCTTGATTATATCATTCGTATTCTAAGACACAAAATTATTGCTCACACAGTGTTCAAATTTATGTCTAATTCGAAATGTATTGCTCAAGCTACGATCTGTGATACTCGCAAACATTTTAAGGTCTGTTTAATATCTATAACTTAAATTGCTTTCTTTGAGCAGCCTTGCAGACTGTTTTAATTTACTGTTCACTCGCTTCGCCTCCCTTTAGGTATGAAGTGAATGCTTTGAAACAGTTATCGCTGTTGTCTGATAAGGACCTAACTGGATCGAAAGAGCAAAATATACTTCAATATCGCTGATTCAATGACCGTAAAGTCAATGGAGAATAAACATTGCCTCTTAATTTGTAGAATGTTAAGTTCAAAACCCGGTCAGGGAATATGTTTACAAGTATGAACTGTGTGTAATAAACAGTTTAGTCCAATTAAGATGAATGCTGGCGTTAGACGTGTATATTCTAAACTCTTTTCGATACGTGCAGTTGTTTTAATTAACATAAAACTCCATCTTTCCTGTGTTATTCTTATCAGAAGTATGGTCCGTGTGGAAAAATCCTACTTTCTGAAAATATGGGCCTCATTAAAAATAGTTTGTTATAATGAATAGTTTCACTTGCAACAAAATTGCCACAGACACTTGTGGGTGTTGTCTCATTTTACAATATACCATTCATGGTACTTGGTCAAAGTATATGTAAAGCATTGTAAGTAAATTTATGGTACCTAATCTCACCTCCCTAACTTATATACAGCATGCTCTGCGAAAAAAATCAAAATGCCAGTCGGAATTTTTCATGTAAATTTTGATATGCACACATAAAGACAACTGAGAAACAATCATGGCGCCTTCAGGTATATACTACCTTTCCTAATATTTTGCCCTAGACTGCATCGTAGACACACAAATATACTACGTAGATCCAACCTCTCATTTATCAACCCAAACAGTTATAAATAATTCACAAACACGAAAAGTGTATGTTTTTAAGCGAATTTTTTTATCATTTGTACTTTTGGCACTTATCCTTTGGCACTGCATGATACCACCGTGGACACGAAAGGTCAAAGGTCAGGCAGTTAAAAATCTCAATCTGATTGGTCCGGAACAAACTTCCACCAGCTACACATCTTGAAAGATAACTACGATAAAACAAAAACAAAGCCACTCATGTTAAATTGGTATATTAATATGAACATATTTATAGATTATTGATCCATCCTTTCTTAATTTAAATTGACTCATAAATTTCAATTTAAGCTGACATTTAAATAATTGCATCTAACTCAGTGTATATTTAGCACATCACATTTTTTATTTACCAATCAAAATGCTGATCTAGTTTGCAGTCAGAATTTTGAAAAACTGGCAATTAAGTTAAAATTAGTTAATTGTACATCATCAAGTTTCTGTATAAGTTGGTACCTGCTAGTTATTTGTCTAACACTATCGAGTACTCGATTTACCATAATTGGACATTTGTAACACCGTGCCGATTGATACGCCTTTCGATTAGGATTAGTTTTTTTAATAGCCTTATGGCAGTAGCAATTAATCTTGGCAAGCTTTACGGAAGTTTTCATTTAAAATATTTTATTTCTCTATCTCTTCCTAAATCATCCGTTTTTTTTGAAAAAAGTTTTGTCGTTTTATTAAACAATATATGTGTCGACTGAGTTAAATAACTCATCTTCCTGATTTCCCGGAATATATATATATATATATATATATATATATATATATATATATATATATATATATATATATATATATATATATATATATATATATATATATATACTACATGCATACCCAACCCCAACCCCAACCCCAACCCCAACCGCATCCCCCAACAAAAAACATAAAATAAAATTTAGCCTATTTAAAAATTGTATAAAAAATTAATATATTAACATTGTAAAGCAAAACAAAACAAACATATGTGTCTGTTATTAAGATAACCAAAAATTAATAGGTGGGGAGAGACATTTCATGTGTAATGTAACTTTAAGTGCTAAAGACGTTACGTTTCGTGATTGTATTCAGAACATTGTGGACTATTAGACAATTTAATTTATTACTTTGTTCGGCGTGTTACCTTTGAATAATAAATATATTGTTTCATAAAGGACTGAGTTAAAAATAGATTGAAATAGCATGGACCTTTCAGTAATAAAAAAAGGACAATAAACAAAATAATGTTTAGCATCATCACATCTGAAAGTTAACTATGTTGACCCTGTAAATGTCGGATTTGAGTGGGCCACATTGCATGTATAAATTAAGTATAAAGAATATTAAGGTGGCATTTGCAATGAAATAATATGGTGGTGACCAGTTAGTTGGGTTAGGTCTTGTCTTTTCCTTAATAGTAAGAATAGGAGAATTACAAAGAGTTCCCAAGAGCAATTGTTCATTGGAAAAAGACATATCAAAACTTAAGTCTGGTAGGGATTGGCGTAATGCTTTGAGAGTTTCATTGAATGTACTGTTTATATCTGACGATTATACAATGTGGTCATGTTTTGTAAATTAATTGATTATCTTTATCCACCCTGAATAAATGTTAGAATATACACGGGTATCAGTTCTAAATGTTTACATATTCGAAATGCTCTCCTCAAAAGCGCGTGTGTGATTTCATGAGTGTGTGTGTGTGTGTTGAATCCCATGTGACAGAAGAAAATTACATTACTTTGGCAGATGTTTGCAATGACATTTTGTTTGGTTTTATTTCCTTTCTCTTTCTTTTGTATACGTTAAAAAAAACATGATAGTTTATAAATAGTTTACATAAATCGAATTTTGAATTTTTTTCATAAATAGCGAGTTCAATGATTTTTTATAAACAAATTATCAAGGCACAAATATATTTTAACAACAGCAAAAAAACTCTTGTTTAAGTGTAAACAACAAGTGATATTTTTTATAAAATATTTTATCGGCTCTAAAACTAACATTTGTCTTGCAAGATTACACAACTAATTTCACTTATCAAAATATAAAATGTATTTTCAAGCTCAGAATGTGTAGTTTCCTGTGTTGGGTTTCTCTCAGTGTAACACAAGCTTATATGATCGTGATTTTGGAAGAGTTTGATTTTGATACAAAAAAACTATTTCACGTCACGCCCTAGCTGTATATTAACTTGCAACTATGATTTCTTTTGTTAGAGAACTCACCGTACATGATTAAAGTATTACCTTCCTTACGTAGATTAAGGTATCATTTTATTTAAATTCTTACAATTAGCCTAAATTTGAATGTTATCAGCCCGGCGTATCGATGAATTTTAACTAAAACATAAATCATTCTTTCTATACCCAAGAAAATATTGCCTCATATCACGTAAATATCTGTTTCTTCCATTCATTCGGGATCACTTGATTAATCTTCATTTTGTTATAACAACTACTGGTGATTGTGAATGTATTACGTTAAAGCACCTTTTTCCATTTCAAAGTAAACTCTTAAAGTGAATCTCATGGAGATTCATTACACAATCAAGAGCACTTCGGAGAGATGACCCCGGTTATGTCTGAAAATAAAGTATCGATGCACGAAATGCCCTAGACATACATCATGGTTCTCTATTCTATAAAAAGAATGGGAATATAATGACTTTTGGTTCGGTGTTTAACAGCATATCATCACAAGAAGGTTATTTAGCGCTACGGCAATTGAAATATAGAACCTAGGCAATCTGGACCAATCGTGGCTTTCTAACCTCTACCATCTTGGTCTCTAATTCCAGACTCTTACAACAAAGCAATCATGGCCACTACCAATATTATAATCCTTAGGGAAAGAGTGTTTAATAAGTTCATTAATGCTTATATATGTTTATACACAATCTTGATTTGTCAGTCACTCATATTTATTTGTATAAACCCTTTTTGTCACAATCTCTCATATTTATTAATAGAAATTAGTTGTGTCTCCATACTTGATAATTATTCATAGAAACTCTTGTTTTATCTGATTAACTCATATTTATTTTCATACACTCTTGTATTGTCTTAATCCCTCGTATTATTTATATACACGCTTGGTTTGTCTCAATCCTTCATATTTATTCATATAAACGCTTGGTTTGTTCTTACACGTTGATAGTTTGATATATGAAAGAGTATTCGTTAGATCACGGTTCAGGTTATAAACATTAAATCATAGATGAAGGTATATTTGTTTTGTTTCGTTATATGCAGACTTAACCAAACATAATACATAATATATGATGTTTAAAGTTGCAATAAGAAAAATACGTCTTGTTTTATTTCTCGACCAAATGGGAAATTAAATGATCAAAACGTCTGTTTCAGTCGACACAAATTACTTTTTTAAATAAAAAAACAACTTATTGTCAGGATAACATTGAGTAGAACAAGAACTATTGTTTATTTCAGGTTTTTTGTTTTTAACTGAACTATTTTACGTAAAACGAATGTTTGGGTGTTGAATGCTCTATGAGGTGTGGCTATTAGGGGGGTATGTGCGCATGTCCATCAAAATCTTTATTAGTACTAATTTCTTGTGCACTAAAGTTTCATTTACCATCTGTAAGTTTGAATTATTGAATAATATTTCTGGTTGCCTATTTGAAGCCATTTGTTTCGTGTAAAAAAATTTTTCCATCGACATGAACCATCCAGGTGTCATGCATTTCAAATGCAAAATGTTTGCAAACCATTTTTTTCCCTTCCAAGGGTTTGACAACGGGACTGACAATTCAATTTTCACAGGATATTAATCACATGATATCACTGTGTTTTGCTTTGAAAGGCGAAACCCACAATTTGTAAAATTTTGTATTTCACAAAATGACAATAATTATGGAAGCCAATTAGCTACAGGATAATATATATATATATATATATATATATATATATATATATATATATATATATATATATATATATATATATATATATATATATATATATATATATATATATATATATATATATATATATATATATATATATATATATATATATATATATATATATATATATATATATATATATATATATATATATATATATATATATAATTAGTGCTGGGAATGTTATCGTACATCTGAAATGTACATTTAAAAGCTAATGTGAGAGTGTCAGATTTATATCTTGTCGGGTTATTTATTCACTCCATCGTTAGATTTACGCTTCAGTTGTTTATTTGCGATCAGAGAGTAGGACAACCATATATTATTAACCCCTTTGACAGCTAACATATATTTTAATAATAGTGAAAGGTATTTGGAAGAAGGAGTACAACAGTCGCTATCATGTGAACGACGCCTACAGTTCATGAAATATGTTGTGCATTCATGATATAGATTCCTCAAATCGTTGCCAAATGCATGTGCAAGAGATTTAATGTTACAAATGTTGTTTAAAATCATCAGGAAAGACGGTTGTAATATAACTTATAAAACTTTTTCCAATCGACAAGATTAGATCAACTATGCCCAATTACATCAATATAATAAATTCTGAATCAATGCAATGGCTGCATATCATGTCTTACACTACTACTAAGATTTTAGTTTATTCTCTTTAAAATGCCTAATAGATTCTGAGAGAGGTAATACATGTCAAAGACAGATTTTAAATTTTGTCACTGCCAACAAAAGTATTATTCACTCCAGTTACTACCAACATAATAGATTGACTAATTTAAAATTAGATTTCTAGACCTCAACAGCAATTAAAAATTGCATCCTTCAACGTTCAACTGTATCTTGGCTCGCGGCGCTACAGATAAAAAGAACACTGTCGATAAACCTTGCAATATGTGTTTGTAACTCGGGGCCTTTTTCTGCTTATGTTTTACGATAAAGTAAATAAGAAAACTACTTATCTAGGCACTTAACTGAGTTGTTTCATACATTTACACATTTAATCTGGCGCGTCTCCTATGACGTTCAATATCTGATAGGGTTCTTCTAGCTTTCAATATCTGACATGGGTCATCTGGCATTCATTACCTGGTATGGTTCATCAGATTTGGCTCATCGGATGCTCAGTATGTGTGGTACATCTGGAGTTCAATATCTAGCAATGTTCATTTGGCGTTTAATATCTGACAAGGTTAATCTGGCGTACTATATCTGACATTGTTCATTTGGCGTTCATTATCTGACAAGGTTAATCTCGCGTTCAATATCTGTCATGGTTCATATAGCGTTCAATATCTGACATGAATCATATAACGTTTAATGTCCAATATAGCTAATTTGGAATTCAATATCGGATATAGTTCATCTGGCGTTCAATATCCGATATAGTTCATCTGGCGTTCAATATCCGACATCGTTCATCTGGCGTTCAATATCAGACATAGTTCATCTGGCGTTCTATATCCTATATAGTTCATCTGGCGTTCAATATCAGACATATTTCATTTGGCGTTCAATATCTGACATAGTTCATCTGGCGTTCAATATCCGACATAGTTTATCAGGTGTTCGATATCCGACATTGTTTATCTGGCGTTCAATATCAGACATAGTTCATTTGACGTTCAATAGCAGACATAATTCATATAGAGTTCAATATCTGACATAGTTCATCTGACGTTCAATATCATACATAGTTTATCTGGCGTTCATAATCTGATATGGTTCATCTGGCGTTCAATATTAGACATAGTTTATCTAGCATTCAATATCCAACATGGTTCATCTGGCGTTCAAAATCCGACATCGTTCATCTGGCGTTCAGTAATGGTGCCAAAATCTGGATATCAGTATAAAACACACATATTCGAACTAAGTTGTCACTAACGTCTCTCTTCAATATTTTATATGCATCGAAGATGGATGGCTGGCTGGATGGATGGATGGATGGACGGACCGACCGACCGACAGACAGACAGACAGACAGACAGACAGATAGATAGATAGATAGATAGATAGATAGATAGACAGACAGATAGATGGATGGATGGATGGACGGACCGACCGACCGACAGACAGACAGACAGACAGACAGACAGATAGATAGATAGATAGATAGATAGATAGATAGATAGATAGATAGATAGATAGATAGATAGATAGATAGATAGACAGACAGATAGATAGATAGATAGATAGATAGATAGATAGATAGATAGATAGATAGATAGATAGATAGATAGATAGATAGATAGATAGATAGATAAATATACGATATACACCAAACAGAACGGAGAGTGATATCGCTGAATTCTACTTGATAATACTAACAGAAAAAACAGCAGTACATACATACATACATACATACATACATACATACATACATACATACATACATACATACATACATACATACATACATACATACATACATACATACATACATACATACATACATACATACATACATGTGTGTGTGTGTGTGTGTAAAGCTACTATCATGGAACATGCGACAATCATTCAATGCTTAGCCATTGCCTTGATATCGAATCCTTCATCTTAACAGTGCAACCCATTACGTTGACAGGGCGTATGGCTTAGTCCACTTGATGTCAAGAGTTACAAATTTGGTCTAATAGGTATCCTTACAGTCGAGTACCGTATATTATATAGCAATCAATGATATAGTCAGCGCTTGAGCTTGTGTAATGGATGCATACTTTTTCATCCAAGTAAATTATGGGGTTTGTTTGCATTTTGCATACCGTATCCTCTACACACACACACACACACACACACACCTTTTATGTCTATTACCTGTCAGTTAATTCTTATTATTATATTTCGTATATCAATTGACTACTATTTTATAATTGATGGACTTTATTTAATTTAAACTGTGAATCCATTCAACATCATTACAAAAAATGAACATGACAAATTTAAAGCATAAATGAATATGAAATGTAAATAGACAAAGCTGTCATGAAAAGATACTCACGTTCTTCAATTTATTTAATTAAGTCTATACAAATATTTGACGAAAAAGAACGCGTATAACCCTTTTCTTGCACTGCTATGACGAGATGCTATTTCAGCACTTCTTTTCATCTGGCGAAGACAAGAACATTTAATCACAAGTTTATTGGTATCATACAAAATTGTATCATATCTAGCTATCAACACTAATCCACATCTTATCATATAGGGGTGATAATTAATACCTTTGATGTACAAAATCTGCGACTCAATAAGCGCCTATATCCTGGAATAGATTCCTATTCAATCTGTGTGATTGACTTGGTGTTGAATCAACCTTAAAAGTTTAAACACACTTTCGAAATAATCCGATATTCTTTTCATGGTGGAGATTTGTGAAAATATAATTAGTCCATGTCACACCTATATTATTCAAAACTATGATTTTGTTATGTTGGTGCTTCAACCTGCCAACCTGAATAAAATCAAGCTGTCTGACGTAACCTAGAATGTTGATGACCTTTTGAATTATTTTCCTTTTAATTTTTATTTGTCAGTCGTGGTAGGTACGGTTATCGAAAATAATGATCAGTTCTGAAAGACATTTTTGCTTTCAGCAGTATGAAAATATTCGCCGAATTTCATAAATTTCATTGCGTTACTTTCGAATCAATCCCAATATTCTTAATTTAATCTGCCGTAAATCTACTTTTTGAATTTTCCTTATGGCGATGCTTCTGTTCCGTCAATGCCAATGTCGCACGCAGATTGTGTCAACATGCAGGGTCTTGTTGAACCTAATTAAAACCAAGACCTTATTATCAATTATTAGACCTGATAGGGATCGAAAATGATTTAAGTTATAGGTACCTTTGGAATTGCCTGACAACACATAGTTAGTAGCCTTTCATATAAAGCTATGCATTAATTAGCCAGAAATTTCGTATATAAGTATATAACGATACATTCTAAATGACGTTTTTCTCCTTCAGCAGTACGAAAGTTGGAATTTAAATTGATAATGACGTCGTTGTTGTGTATGGTTAAGTACAAAATGTCAACTAAAAATCTTTCCCTATACATTAATTCTATAAATGTCTATCTACACATGTCTTATCTAAATATGATCATGAACGCTGTGGCGGGGAAAGAATATGGACTGTTGTAAGTTAACCTCTCGGAAATAGTATTTGCATGCACATGTCACCATATTGAGTATCCAAACCGCCAAAAATAAAACTTGATCTTTTACCAAATTCAAAAAGTGTTTAATAGTCAATATGGTCTTTGATTACGTTCATTAAAAACAGAGTCTTCAATCGTGACCATACTACCCGAATGGCGGCGAAAACGCTGTAGCTACCGATACGATTACAGTATGGTACCACCTGGATATATATCCTCCACAACTATACTAATAATTTTAAATTTAATTTAACAATTTCAAACAATAAATTACATTTTCTTTCCAGATTCTATCCGATCATCATCATAAAACATGAATGTTTCCAAACCGTTAATATAACAAAATTTACAGAAATATGATTTGCTCATACAATCTGGAAAAAAGTATTCTACGGTGTTCGCTCTACTTAATCAAACTGATATTAAATGGGAACAACCACTTGGATCATTGACTTAACAGATCATTTACACATCTCAGCTCTTTCCACATCTGAGTTTGAGTCTCGGTTCGACCATCGTAGGTGTGTGAGAATTCTTGTTCCTGCCAGTAGCAGAGTAGGTTGGTAGGTGGTTCTTTCGTTTCTCCACAAAATGGGATGACTGTCATGAATATGCTATTATTTGATGAACAATGAAACTTAATCGCTCAAAACTAAACCACACTTTACTTCTATCTATCTATCTATCTATCTATCTATCTATCTATCTATCTATCTATATATTTATATATATATATATATATATATATATATATATATATATATATATATAAATATAAATATATATATATATATATATATATATATATATATATATATATATATATATATATATATATATATATATATATATATATATATATATATATATATACTTAACGTCCTTATATGTATATCAATAAATGATTATATTTATGTTCTATACTTCTGGGACGGTATTTACATTGTATTACCATATTGTCATTTAGGTCGTTATTGAAACGTTAGGTTCAGTGGTAATAATTTTCTTGCCTTTTTTGGAATATACAAATTGGTAAAACACTCGATGAGACCGACTAAACTATTCATGATGATTTTCATTGACAATGCAAATATTGGTATATAAGGAGCCTGACTGTACGAAAGGCAATCAATAATCCATTTTTTGACCTTTAAGTACGGTAAATAGTCGATACGAAATTTAATTGATAGGTTTCTACAATATCATGTCTTTCTTGGTCCTAACTATCTGTTCAGGGTGAAGGAGTGGAAATAATACACTGCATACTTTATAGATCAAATCTGTTTAGGAGTTACTTTAAATATATAAATGTTAGTAATACACCAGTAACAGGTAGTCAATAGATTCACGCTCACCATGATTTTTCGTGCCACATAGCCTTTGAGGTACGTTTAAGGGATTCAGTATATAAAATCAAACTCTATACTATTTGCATGTTATTGATGGTAACTGAAAACCTGTAATTGAAAAAATTGTATGTAATTCACCACTCAACACCTTTAATACTTAATAGCACTTGAAAGATTTATTGTTGAAGATAAACTAGTCACTCAAAACTAGTCAATGAGTTTTGATTTTTTTCTGCATCATTTCGACGTTAATTAACTTTCTCTAGGTAATCAATTTAACAGTTGTATTAAGTAGGTAAAACATGATTTTTTATTTACAATATAACATTGAAGCAAAATTTACAAAGAATGGAACGGTTTTTCATTTGACATTTAAGTACTTTAGAAATTATAGCAGACACGCGACAAATTTGGCAAAAATGTCCAGTTTTATATTTGCTGACCTTTAATGCACTTTAAAGTCTAAAGTACTCTAGAAATGTAAGTAGACAAAAATAAATTTGCAAAAATGTCTATATTTATTGGCTGATCTTCAGCTACTTCAATATCGTGTTTAGATAAGCATATTTTAACGTAGAGACATTATACCTGCAAATATTTAAACTTAATCTACAAATTTAGGTCTAAATTTTCTACATGTACTCATATTGAAAACAATTATGTGTGACACAAAAATAACATTAAGGTATACCCTCTTGGTAAATGTGATGTGTCGAATTTTGAAAACTCTTAGAAGCTTTGTTTAAAGGAATTGTATCAAACTCAACTTAATTAAAGTAGAAAGGGCTAGAGATAGTTAGACGATTATTTTCATTTCAACTCTGAACCTCAAAAGGGAATTCGTTCTAGCCTACGTAACATGACCGAGTCAAATGCTATGGTACAAGAGAATGACATAAGACCTTTCCCCAAAATCGGCAGGGTAAAGGCGGCATCTGGCTATAGATGATAGCTCAAAGTAAATGATTAATTACGGCATGATTAGTTGTTTAGTTTTCTTGTCAATCCAAACATTCTATGAACAGGTTTAGGAAACTGTCTATTCCGATTGGTTAGTAAGGATTTATGGGCGTAACTCTGTAAGAAATTAAAGGTTTTACTTGAGGGAAATTCTTTAGTCGTCTTCGATCTTTCGCAAGGAAAGTTAGTATGACTCCGAAATTCGTAGAAAGTACGTTTTAGTTATTGAGTAAGGGGCCGGATAGTTCTCTCAGTTAGGAGACAGACTATACGTGAGGTTCGTGAAAACATAAAGAAACGGCAAAAGGTACGCAATCTTAGTTTCCCGATTTTAATATGTTATTTCATTTGTTGAGCTATTTTGCAAATGTATTCTTGATATGATGTATGTATGTATTATTTCATTTTTCAGGATTTTATTGAAATGCTAGTCATGACATTTTATTCTTTGATTTCCTAATTATCAATTCATTTGGAGAATTGGCAAGATTGAATGTAATTAAAATTTCATTAGATTAGTTAAAAAGATTGCATGTAATTGAATCTTGAATACATAGGAGTGATTAGGAATTTAAATGAATTAAGTTTAAGGAATGATGGGTAATATTTCATAGTTTTATGGATTAACTCTGTCTAAAATGAGTATGACCTAACATTACATGTATATTCATATACTAGTTTGTAATATTTAATTGATCACTTAAGTGTATATCTATATGCTGGTTTGTAATATCTAATTGGTCGAGTAAACTATTTTAGAATAGTTAGATCTGAGGGTCTAAGCATATGTAACTTAAGACTGCTAGATTGGTAGAGTCAGCAGTCGAGTGGGTGTTACATACGGGTTCATACGGCTGAGTTGAATTTAATTGACCATCCCTAACGTGACCCGAATTAAGGTCAGGACAAGCACCTACCGTTTATGTAAACATAACAGTTAGCTAACAGAAGTTACTGCGGCAGAATGTATGCCTTTTGTTTTCTGAGCCGAATTAATGTAAAATATAGATATACTTGGGAAAGTGACCTATTGTCTATTGCGAGACATTTTTATTTATTGAAGGAAACAGCTTTTCTGGATTCACATGAGAAATCCCTGAACAATCACAGGACGAGAACAAGATCTACGCAGAAATCTATGTCCAGAGACGATTGTTAAGTCAGAGTTCGACGGACAAGAGTCCAAGACGAAAAAGCTAGACAAAGATCGACAGAGCAGGGACGAACGGAAGTCTTGATGTCTGCATAAATTAGGTGATGAAGTCTCTCATCGTTACACTCAAAGGTCACATCTCATTGGCAATGAGGATAGCAATTTAACGTTGAAAGCAATTTTACATCTAAACAAATTTGTATTGTCTTTTATATTTGAGTACATGTTAGTACCATTTTTCCTTCTTTTGTAACTAAGTCATTGATTTCTTTTCATTTTAAATTCTGTTGATAAACTGATTAAATTTTATATTTGTTCATTGAAAGGAGGCTCGTATTGTTATTTCTTCAATATACTCGTTCAGTGATCTGCATTCTTCTTTCTATCTATCCAAACTGGGTAAACTACATCGCGGAGGTCATTCCCTAGCAACGAAACGTAGTGAAAGAGGTTGGTGTGTTTTGCACGCCGCCAATTTGCCACAGTAAACATTTTCTACTTTTTTTTATTCAGTATTATGTTTATAAACTCTGTCAGAGATTACATTTATATTAATTCTTATCAATTAATACATTTCATTTATATTTTTAAGAAAGAATTGTTAATATCGCTCATGACATCATCTTGCCATTTATTTCGTTCTTCATTTTTGGGTCTGTAGTGCGTTTCAGTACAAGATACGAAGCAAACATTCGTCAAATGTCATTAATAGTTTTCTGCTAATGGAGGAACACTTATTCCTTGTAAGGAAAGCAGTATTTAAGAAGCATGATGAGCCTTTTATAATGTTTCTATTTGTTACATAACTTCTGGAATTTTACACCTAAAATTAATAGTGTTATAAATTATGCATTTTCAACAGTAGACGGACTTCATGAAATAAGCCCCTCGGAAATCGTGTAGTTTATGCCTTCACTTCTGGTTATTCAGATGTTCCTCTAGTCTTTTATATGAACATGGAATCAATCGTGAATAAGAAGGATTATCTGATTCTAAACAAGGCTGAGATTAGTGAAAAATATTAGATTTTGTCAATAAAAAGACGCTTGAAAATTTTAAAATGGTTAGATTGTAAACCGTTTATTCGATTCATTTGAACAGGATGGATCTGAATTCACTAGATTGACATAAGAGACGATTTTGGAACAATACCATGGAGAAACTGCAGAGTGTTGTGAAACAGAGCCAACACATTTGATTATTTGAACGAAAGACTGAAAACAAAGTTTGATGACTCACTACTTTAAAAAGGTGAACGAAGTTATTTTTTTATATGCGTCTAATTGAGGTAGACAATACTACCGGTATACCGGTTTAAAATGGCATTTATCCGGTGGTACGTACAATGGTAATTTTTCACTGCATTCAAGACAAAATAATTGAAAAAGCACATTTTCATTTACAGAACGGTTGTGTCTGACAAATTAACGTTGACGATTACAAATATAATTATATTTATGATCCTTTAATCACATGGAATGCTGTGAAACATGATCGGGCCAAGTCCAACGTTCGAAAATATATCGGATTAAACAACAAGAAAAGTAAAAAGCAGAAATATGTCATGTTTTACTTAGTCATTTGCGTATGCAACTGTGTTCAATATCAATTTATCCTTTCTGAGACAGAGAATCATCCAACGATTTTCAGAAGTGCACTTGTCACCTGTTTGAACTGTATCCAATGCCTCAAATCCACTTAATATTTTCTAATTTATTGTGTGTTTTATGCATACTGCCCTTCTGATAAATATCTTTTTTGGGTGTTTTCATTCCATTAAAAAGTTTCAATGCCTATGATAACAATAGTTTAACTAAAAAAAAATATGCTTTATTATCAACACTTCCTATTTTTATGAATAGGTTCTCTCGTGTCTTTCACAATATCAGCTACAGCACTGGCTTATTTATTCCACTTTAGTTACAGCTTTTAACTTTCAACGATTAGATCTTTTAACAGTCACAGCAAATTCTTCTACAAAAGTACTGACCATTTAATTTTGGGGAAGCGGGAGGGGATGAGATTTTATTTGAGTCTAAATGTTTAATTTAATTTTTTATCTGAAGATAATTATATTTTTTGTCGAAAATAATGTTATGGATGGTGTTAGTTTACCATAAATCAGAGCAATATAATGTTTTCCAGCTAAAGTCGGAAATTAAACAAAACATTGTAATGCCTTTGGCCCAAAACATTGAATAGTGAGTCACTAATATAAATACGGTATACTGTGGTATGTATCGTGATAGTCCTGAAACTCATTAGTATACCGCGGTACAAAATTGGTTGTGGTGCCCAGCTCTAGCGTCAAATTATGATGATGTTATAAACGTTATTTAAACGATTCTAACAATATGGAAAAGCTTTGAAAGACACAATAGCCAAAACCATAATCGTCTCATCGAACCTTTTAATGATTAGATACAATATTGTTACATGTTCATTTCGTTTGGGATGACTGTCCTGTGGCCTAGTGGTTACAGCGTTTGCCTCTGATGCGGGAGGTCGTGGGTGTGGTTTTTTGCCGAGTCATGCCTGCTAACAGCTGCCTCGCATGGCGCTCAGCTTTAAGATGTTAGTGTTAGGACTGCTCGCCCTGGTGTCAGAATAATGTGTCTGGGTGGGAAATCATGCTACATGTCTGCGCAAAGGTGATGCACCAGTGCTGGACTGTAAACTGCCACACTGCAGACATCCTATTGATATGACTGAAAAATCGTTAAAGCTATATTAAAAATCGAAATCAAACACACACACACACACACACATCATTTTGCATGCTTGTTAGCGTGCATGAGCTGAACGGTTTTATAATTATTGGGACTTTATGGTGTTATAAAAGTAATAGACGAGAGTGAAACTCAACAAATTATTTAGCTAAAATACAAAGTGAAAATGTATTTTAAAAATTACGTTATTGCGAGCTAAATCCTAAATAATACCTGAATTACAGACACAGCTCCTAGTGACTAAAGGTCACCGGCCATACTCCAACCTTTTTTTTACATAAGATTTACATGATTAAAGGTAGTTATACTCTCACAAAAGTAACAAAATATTATCAAGCGTAAAGAAGAAATATTAATATAATTACTCAAAATAGAACTATACAACACTGTTACTTCCCCTTAGCTACTATTTCCCACTTATAGAGGACGCCAACCGGAAATGATGTGCATTTATCCCACAAGACGAATTACATGTTTCTTATTGTCGAAAAATAATACATTATTTACTATAGATAGGAAACATTTAAATGAAACTACTGAAAACTAATTTACTGCTCATCTTTATATCGATATGCGTGCACAACGCGCTAGATTATGTTGCTTTCATGTCTGTTCCATTGTTTCAATTTATTTTGAAAATTCACGTTAATTCAGGTAAAAAGGAATCAATGATGGCTTACTTAGGTCGGCCGACTTTATATTAAAAAAAAGAAATCGGCACACTTCTAAAGAATCCAAAGTAACTAAACTTGGCTTTCTATATCGGCTAACTTCATAAGAAAATTCGGCACACTTAAAAGATGCCTAAGTCTGTTTCCGTGCTGGGTTGCTTTATAATAAAATGACTTTTGTACTTGATATCTTGTCAGTAAGTTTAAGCAAGGAGTTTATTGCTTGCCGTATTTATTGATCACCCAGGCTTTTATTTGTTTGCCATAAGTAATCATCATTGACTTTTATAGGGCAAATATTATACACAGCAATATCATGCTTTAAAAATACCGTTGTATTCCATTCTAGCGAAAAGATTATCATTTGTCATCACTGTTAATTTATTTTAAAGTAATGATTTTTTTTGCGAGATATCGTCGTATAATTAACTTGGATACAATACAATCTTGGTCAGTTTGAACCTTGTAACTTATCATACGTTATGGGCAGGTGCCTTCAAGCAATCGGGTGGTATTTTCGTCTCGTTTTGCGACTATGTTTATTGACATAAGCGATGCGCGCTACAGTACGGCTGCATACGCTAAACGGCATCCGCTACGTGGATAAATAATTCTTTAACAAATTTCGCATGATGAAGAAAGAAAGAATAAATGATAACAATGCAAGGTTAGTTTTTTATTCATTTTATTTTAAAATCAGTGTATTTTTATACATTTTTGTACCCTGCAAAAAGGGGGGAGGGCAAATTCAACACAAAATTATTTCCTCATTTGTATGAAATAATGGAGAAAATATGATTGGCGATATTGACTAGTAACAACAAGTTTTTCATTTACGCGCGCACTCACTAAGACAACTTGAAAAATAAAACAAATAATAAAATTAACTGGTAAGAGCTTCATACTGAAGCGACTAAACACTAACAAGATGCTCAACATTATCCTCTCTCTCTCTCGTTATCTGTCTCTGTCTCTCTGTTTGTCTGTCTGTCTGTCTGTATGTCTCTCTCTCTCGTGTAATTAAGTGATTATTGCATTCATCAGTGTCACAAACTGAAACACAATATTAAACATATTTGTTATGATATTTCTTGTACACTGTAATTATAATTTGACCAAAAGACTTAAATTGAGACTGTCGTTGTGCAGATGCATATATTTTGTAGCATAAAAATATATATTAATATTTTGTTAGAACGAGCAAGCAGCATTTTATTTCTCTCCCACACCTACACCAACCCACACCAACACCCTCACCCATCCACCCCCACACACACACACACACACACATATATATATATATATATATATATATATATATATATATATATATATATATATATATATATATATATATATATATGTTTGTGTGTGTGTGTGTGTGTTACGAAGAATGATTATTTTCTTTCAAAGATAGTTTGTTTAAATTTAGGGTTTTTCCTAAAACATCTCTTTAATACTATCTACATGTTGTTTGAAGAAAAAGAACTTGATGAAACTATTGTTAAGTTGGGCCGAATTGTCTTTCGAGTTGGGCCAAATTGCTTTGTGCCAAGACGACTCTAATCCAGCATATATGATACAACTTTCCCATTTTTCACCCTATTCGATACCACAGCAGGAATCCACTTTTTTTGGCGAAAACGGTCAATCGGATACAGAACACTTTCTCTTAACATCACTCTTTTAATCACATTCATATGCAACACAGTGCACCATATTTGCTGTACAAAAGCACGATCATAAGATATATCACACCGACATTTACTTGGGAAAATTAAACACTTGAATAGCTATGTTGAATAGAAGGGATAAATGTACGTCATATCCGTTCATGCACGCGGAAACTATCGATTGTTTACGAAGATTGCCGAATAATATTTTCATTTACAAAGCGGATTTTTATGTCTAATTAAACATATGTATGGTGTGCATACATCACAAATGCATTTTATTTATGACTATAATAATATCATACGTTTATATAATATAGGTTACCAGTGACCTTTGAATAATGTAGCGGAACACTGCCTCTGTTATACTGCCCGAATCTAGCTATTTCGGGTTCTTTAGGATAGGTCTTGTATTTGGAGTAATACCACGCTGAATCTGTATGAGGACTGTCACTCCAGGGTGTGACCGATTTCTACCTCAGCAGGATGCTCTCTTATTCTTGGCGTCCTGTGTGTAGCAGTTGCCGACTGGGTCGCAGACCTGTCGCAGTCTTGGTCACAAACTTATCACAGGTTCGCTAACTGGTTGCCGAAGTCTCGGTCGCAGTTGCCAACTGGGTCGCAGACATGGCTACAATCTTGGTTCAAGTTGCCGACTGGTTTGTAGGCTTGTCGCAGGGTCGCTGACTAGTCTTCTTCCGGTCGCCGACTTAGTCTCAGGGTTATTGGCGAATGATCGCAGTCGCCGATTGGGTCTTAGGGTCTCCGATTGGATCGCCGAGTCGCCAACTGGGTCGCAAAGTCGCCGACTGGTCGCCTGACTCGCCAACTAGTCTCCCTCTGGTCGCCAACTTGGTCGCTATGCTGTCGCCAACTGGTCGCAGAAATGGTTGCCGACTTGCAGCAGGGTCGCCGACTGGTCGAAGTCTTGGTTGTCGTCTAGTTTGCCGATTGTCGCAGGCTTGTTCGTTGACTTGGTCGCCGACTTAGTTGCAGGGCTTTCGCCGCGTTGCCGAATGGGTCGCAGACTTGTAGATGAGTCGCAGACTGGTCTCAGTCTTGGTCACAGACTTGGTCGAAGTCACCGACTGGATCGCAGAGTTGTCGTGGTCGCTGACTGGTCTTTCTCTGGTTGCCGACTTGGTCAATAGGCGGTCGCCGACTTGTTGCAGTCTCTCTCGCCGACTGGTCGCAGAATTGTCGCAGGGTCGCCGACAAATCGCAGTCGCTGACTGGGTCGCCGACATGGTCGCAGGGCTATTGCGGAATTGCCGAATAGGTCGCAAAATTGTAGCAGGGTCGCTGACTGGTCGCAGTCTTGGTCGCCGATTGTTGCAGGCTTGGTCGTTAACTTGGTCGCCGACTTGGTTGCAGGGATTTCGCCGCATTGCCAAATGGGTCGCATAGTCACCAACTTGGTTGCAGTCTTGGTCGCTGACTGGGTCGCAGACCTGTTACAGGATCGCCAACTGGTCGCAGATTCGCCGACTGGGTCGCCGACCTGTCACATGGTTGCAGGGCTCTCTCAGAGTCGCGTCGTTATCACACACATAGAGAGAGAGACAGAGACAGAGAGAGACAGAGAGAAGAGAGACAGACAGACAGACAGACAGACAGACATACAGACAGACGGACAGAGACAGAGACAGAGACAGAGACAGACAGACAGACAAAGAGACAGAGACAGACAGAAAGACAGACAGACAGACAAAGAGACGGAAAGATAGAGATAGAGACAGAGGCAGAGAGAGAGAGGTGCATTATGATGAAAGAAAAAGTGTATTACCGTAAGACATCTGCGTTTCTTGGACGAACCTTGTAACGCCGGTCGTTTTGGTCGACGAAAGACCTTGTCCCAATTCTCTTCCGATTCCCTGGCTTGGCTCTCTCAAGTCCAACGAAATAAGACAAAATCTGCTTGCTCTGGTGTGGTGGTATTACTGCTACATTGCAGGGGAATTCACTCTATATCGATTCTAACACATCACCATACAAACCACAGTTGGTCTGTATATATAAAACCAGGTGGAATCACGTGACCTAAACTTAAACGAAATAATAACGAAACAAAAATTGAAGTCCGCGGGGTAAACTCGTTAACAATAAACTGTAGTGGAAGCATTATCTAAATATAACGCTGAAAGTGTCGATGTGCCTATGGTGGTCCAAATAAGGGTGACGTGAAAGCAGCCTTTTGTTGGCTTCCAATAATACACTAAAAGAATTAAATCCTTATTTTAAATTTCACTAACAATTCAAGTCTTTTTTCCCAAGAATGTTATTATGAAGAGCACTTTGCATTTCCAGTAAAATAAATAATTTAAATAAATAAATTCCAGCATAAATGAACTTATGGACACAACATTAATACACTGACCCTGCTAAGACCATAAGTACGAAGAAATAATTTTTAGAAAAAAATTACATAGTCCTCTAGAGACTATGCAAGTAACAATTAGCATTGGCTATAAAAACTATTACCTAATAGACAACGATCTTTCATAAGGTTCTCAATATAAATCTTAGTTATAATTAGAATTTAAAATAAGGTAAGTATAATGTTCTTGACTCAGGCAAAAATAATCGAAATAGTTACTCCATACTCATAAGAAACTATTTAATTATCTATTCGTTGTTTACAGCTTTTTTTAATAATCGATATTTTGGGTCAGTCAGATAATTATTTTGGGCAAGGTCAGATCCAGCATATAATGTAACATATCAATGAAATGTAAAAACTAATTTTAGAAAACTAACTACAAGTACAAATTAAAAACACATAATATAGTTAATACATAGCAATAGATGTGTGCAAGAAAAAAAAAATACTTTCGTTAGAGACTAAACTATTTTTGCTTGATAACTAGTAAAATATGTACATACAATAGATTCATAGCAAGCAGGAAAAAATACTGCAATAAATTAAGACGTCACAATCAAGCATGTCATTGTCTTATATACAAATTTACCAAACATACACTTTGCAAGAAAAAGCTAAACCCAATACATTAAATGTTCCAGATATGGTTTGTATAAATTTTGTATATGTAGCTTGATCTGAAGGTAAACAAAAATGCTAACGGTGCCATGTTAAAGTCAATGGATAGAATATATCACCGTTTCATACATTAACGATGACTTTTTAATGTTTAATGACTACAACATAGTCTTGACATACGAAGATTCATGCTTACTTTTTCCGTTACAACAAATTGGATTAAACGAGGTATATTGAATAAAAATTTTGAAAGTAGTGATCAGAGGCAAGTAAAACACCACAAGGTGTTAGTGAAGTAATATAGTTTGTTGTGTTTGAAGAGAAGTGTATAATTGTATTGGACTTTCAAACACAGATTATTGTCAGCTGGAATTATTATTCGTGAGTTTAGAATACCACTACAATTGCATCAGCTTGTGAAGATAAAAACGGAAAATATTTGCCTGAAGTACGATACAATTACTGCAAAATTTAATGCGCAATTACATATATAGAAACAGTGTTGCTTTCTAATACGACATCATCATTAGAAAAAAAATTATAGACATAAAAGCCAGTTCAGTTTATTAAAATCTCACACCTGTATATGAAGTGATGTTCTTGAAGGGAATTCGACACTGTGCAAAAGAGTGGAAAAAGTGATTAAGTAACATTTTCCAACTCCTTAATAGAAAAATCTTAGCGTTTTACAAGTGACTATAACAAAAATATCTAAGTAAATATTGGTGTTGGATTCATACAACAGTTTACAGAAACCAGTAAATATGTCTTCAGTAAACAACAAAAGTAATAAATAATTTAGAAACATGAGTGTTACAAATTTGTAGACTGATATTAATTGCATCTGTTTTGATCTAAGAAGTACAAATTGCATGGCGATGGTCCCAAATTAGCTACGACGTAGCAAAGTATTCGCTTATGAATCAAAGGAGACGAAACCTTGATGTACACACAATTTATATTTTTCTCATATGTTGCACAGGTTAACATTAAAAAAGCTCATATTTTTGTTTTAAATATATGCGCCTAAAGGAACCCTATACCATGAGCATTTGTGGAAAGACAATTGTATTAAAACACTGCTTGCTCTAAGCCATGTAGAAACTGAATAAAAAAAAACTGTTTTGACTACATAGCTGTAATTTGTCCATCTTGAACAAAACTTTCATTACAAATGGTTATTAAGAAAGATGAAAAGGGGCGAGTGGGATAGATTCTGAAGTCTAAGTATATAAGTGTCTAGAATTATTAGCTTAAATATATATCAAGAAACAAAAACTTTGTTTCTAAGTGATTGCTTTCGAAATCAAGACGATGTGAAAGAGTAGATAGCCTAACCAAATTAGTCATCATAATGGGTTTTGGCTGTGTTCTATTGCAAGGATAAAAGACAATGGAAACTCTCATCATAAATGATTTATAACTTATTAATAAAAACATATACATCAACAATTTTGATAATTCTAACATTGCAAAAGCACCATATAGAGGCTTGGTTGAATAAACCATTTGTTTATCAGTCTCACTGGCACAACATGCTAATTTATCATTGTTCTCCTGACAACGATTACACCTTTCTAGATATTACATTTCTTTATGTTCATCTGTAATTTTTATGTTGTTGTTGTTGCTGTTGTTGTAGGGCTTAACGCTATTTTTTCAGCACAAGATAGTCTATGCATGGCGGCCAGTATAAATGGTGGAGGGAGAACCCGGGAAAACCCCCGAAAAGATAATAGCAAGCTTTCTCACATATCCACAATGGCCGAATCCGAGATTCGGACCCGCGCCGACAGAGGTGAAATGGCAGTGATCCGTAACGAAGAGCGCTTTAAAAAGGACCCCCCAATTTTTACTGTTCTACATATATTTTCTTGTTTTTTCAATGCAATGTAATTATTTGCCAATTTCTCTTTCAAGGTAAATTATTTTGTATGTTTTAAATTTATTTTTAATTTTTTTATGTTGTTTTGCTAGAAGATAGTCCATAAAATGGTATAGAAGATGTAATGGAATTTCCAATGTCTGCATCAGTATTGCTACCATCACGTATTACAAACAAATATTCTTCTACTCGTCTAATTTTTCATTTTTGCCCATCTATTGTTACTGCGAAGTATTTACTTGTGACTAATCCAAAAGGATTTTGTTTTGTAGGTGTAAATAAAGTAAATTTTTGTTTTGTGTCACATCATTCTTTATCATTTCTTTCAGTGTCATTTTCATCTGTATTCTATTAATGGTTGGATCGTTTGCAGTATCCTACTATTAGTTCAGATTTGTGGATCTTTTTTGAAAAGTTCTAGTGCAGTTTTTCTTCGTCATATAGTTTTGCGTATAATTTTAACTGGAGTCAAGTTTCATAACTGAGGTACCTGCTAAAGAGATAATAAACAAACACCACGAAAGGCACGTGACAAAAGATAAAATCTCGTCCAGGTCTGTAAACAGACTTCAGGCGGTGCGATGGAATTTGTACTAAAACTACGTTTTCATTATAAATTATATTTATTATGATTTACGATCACTGAAGCTAACAAAGTTTCTGTGTCCTCTGTGTTCGAGCCTGTATATAAACTCAAGAAGAATCAGTTAATAATTTTCGAACGTTTCTTCATTTTATGCTACTTTGTTATAACAAATAGTTATACAAATTTGTTTTCCAAACAAGTACTTTATATAAATGTATCTTTTTGAACGAAAATAATTAAAAGTCCATTTCTAGTACCAGAGAATTTGTCTTAAAATTCAAACATATGGCAAACTAAACATTTTTTGAAGTTAATCTGTACATTATTTGAATTGATTTCTGACAGATTGATTGATATTTGGCTTCCTTCCAAAATGAAGAACAAACTCAAGAAAAAGGTAAATATATCCAGATGTATCAAAAAACTGTAATGAGATATTTAGATCGTTTTATAAATGGTTTATTGTACGTTCTATTGTGCCTACGAAATCTTTAGAAACCGTGTAATTGTAATAACTATTAGAGACTAATATTTTGTTAATTCCTGCAGATAAACCACGGTCTTCTATGCAATGAATCGCTTTCATAGGGACACAGAGTCTGGAAAGTATTTTAATGGAGATATTTCAGGATAATCACAGAAAGAGTGAAAAAGTTAACATTACGATGCCAATCTCTATATATCGAAAAATAGCAAAATGTTTTAATTAACATTGCTTCTTCATTCCAATTTTTAGTCCATGATATGTGATGTTTAATTAAATTTTTTAACAACTTAAAATCGTGTTATGGGAATTGAATTGAATTATCCGTATTTCTGGTTGTTATTATTCCTTATCTACGTCGTCCTTATGTTTATTTTTATTTATTTTAGACCTAACTACGTGCTACTAAAACACCATAGGCGATGATAAATGTTTTATTTTTACCTCTGTTCTAATTTGTTCTAATAAAACAAGATTTTAGTATACTTGCAAAGGAGTATTTTAGAGGGAAAAGAAAACAACGATACACAATTTCAAAGGTTAAATACATAGCTATATCTGTTATTTTACAAAGTAATAGAAATAAGATGCATGGTTTGCCAGACGAACAGAATTATAATCTCTCATTCATATATACTTCTTAAAGGATTCCACCCTGAGATTTTATGATTGTTAGCCTTTGTCGTTGCATTTTAATAATGATTTTGGAACAGACCATAAACGTTATCAATTATCTCCATCGTCTATCAGCACCCCGAATTACGTTATCATTGACTGCCATTTCGTACAAACACAAACAATTTAGCTCCATGTCCCAGTACCCAAGCAATCATCGAAGCTCTGAGTCGTCTGCTGCATTCAGTTTGTTCACACTAGCAGAGAAACATAAACTTATAATAACTTATTGCGACTTGGAAATATCAATATAGACTATTTAATTAATATGTAATGATGTCAAAAACGCCCGAAATATACTTCCATGCATTACCGTGATTTGATTAACACAAATGGTATGGACCTAGTGAAAGAAGTTCATGAACCTAGTCATACAAGTTTATTAACTGAGTCACAGAACTTATTTCTACCAAGCAATTAGCCATTTCATCCCCACCCCCGAATTCTACTATAGCGCTGCCAAATCCCAATTAACGATCAAATTTTAGGTTGTTTCTTGATGTCTTAATTCATATATAGCAAGCAGCAGCAGATCAACTTTACCCTTCCAAACGGACCAAAGCGGCATGATAAATACTAAAAAAAAAATGTCTACTTACAAGAAATCGTTCATACGGACATTATCACAGCAAAATGATTAACTCTACATTATACAATGTAACAAAGAAATATGTTATATTGGCCATAAAACATGCCATATGCACACTTTATAAAATCTTTTGAGCAAAAATTCAAATCAACAACCGAATACTTCCTTATATTTTACTATTTTTATTCTTTATTTCCTATTTTAATTTCTCTAGCCGATTATGATTTCTTCATGTCTTGATATTGTTTCCTCACCTCATTTTATCAATGCAAAGATTTTATGGAATACAACGGGCACATCTATACGCATATACTATAATTATCTTGAAATAATAGATTGCATGGTGAAAAGGAAGCAAGTAATTTTCATCTATACTGCGTTCATCTTTGCATATATTTAAGAAGTGTTCGAGCATCAGCAAACTGTAATTAGACCATTGCGCACTGTTAATATGAGGGAACATATTAAACAGCGCAATAAAAGTTTGCTTGCACTACTAGGACAGAAAATAGCGATATTGTTTAAATACACGTTCCATGCATCAAACTAGTCTCCATCAAATCGGTAAGACTATTAAACTAACTGCACTCAGCGGTATGATAGATCGATTACTTGAATTAATGAATTAATATAAGTACGCGACAAAGTGCAAGCTCTTACCTGGAAATAAATTTTCATCTATATTTGCATATAGACACAACTTTGAAGAACATTTCGCAGTTTATTCAGACATTCTTCCCTGCATTATAATCATTAATCATTTGCTAGATCAAGACACTAAAATCATTTTAAAAAGTGCCCGTTGAATATTTTAACACGGTTTTACGTAACATTGAATATATTATTCCTAGCTTTAGAGTACATCAGTCGTATGGAACGTTCTACCTCTCGCGTCTAGGTATTGAAACCATATAAAATCTGTCAACTGAATTAAATTTAACTTTATTACGATGTTAAAAACTTTTAATATTGGACCTCAAGTACGTGTTGCACCTTGCACTAAAATTATAAAATGATCGCTGCACAATGAGAGCAAAAAAATCATGAATTTAGAGTTTTTCACATGCAAATATAAAGATAACACAGCGATTCTTGTTTATCTAATTAATTGCACATGCGCAAATATATTGTTCATTCGTCCCATGAATCTGAACTTAGATCAGTTTAATATCTTTCTGTTCAACATACTTCTGACGGAAATTCAAAATGCTTTAAATTTTAAAATAGGAAATGTAAATTAAAGGTAGAAAACTAATATTTTTAATAAGAAAAAACAACAACAATATACTGTAATTTTGCATGTGGTGTTTTCCTCTTCAAAATCGTTTGGTTTTGATATTTCTTACCATGGTCATTATTGTTTTATTTCGTTGTGTCGTAGCCAAAGTTGAAATCATGCACAAGAAGGAGTTAATCAAGATAAAGTCTGTAAAAAGTCATTATTATTACATGCAGCAAATATACATTCACAAACGATATGTACGACAGTTCGAACGAAAGGACACCCAAAATGGTAAATGTTCTCTCAAATGCTGTATCAGCAATAATCTCTTTTGTTCATTTCAGTATATTAGATTAATATTCCTTGAGATCCACTCTCTTTCTCTGATAATACATTTTTCAAAAGTTATACCATTTAAAAATTATCACGTCATATGAATAGAGACTTACCTTCAGAAGCATAATGAATCTATTAATTGAATCCTAGATTCAGGGCTGTTTAAAAAGTACATACTACACTGGTTTAAAAACCTCATGTATGTATCTCCTTCATAGGCGTTTTGAATAAATGCACATGTATTATTTTGTAAGGCCACAATTACTGTTGACCATTTTTGGAGAAGTTGACTGAAACTGAGATTTAAAAAATGCGTTAAATTAAGTTCGTAAATGAGAGAGAGAGAGAGAGAGAGAGAGAGAGAGAGAGAGAGAGAGAGAGAGAGAGAGAGAGAGAGAGAGAGAGAGAGAGAGAGAGCTTGAGCTTATAAATTCATGCCGTGTGTGTTATGGGTGGCGTGTGTGTGTGTGTGTATGTGTGTGTGTGTGTGTTTGTGTGTATGTGTGTGTTGGCATTTCCAACTAAAGAGTTATTATCATCGAACCAATATTTGCTAATTGTCATTCATTCATGTTCGTGGGTACCAATATTCGTTCATTTGCTAAAAATAATATTTTCCTCCGTATTGAAATGCGACGATTTTGGAAGGAGTGATATTGTTCCAAAGAAACATAATCGTGTATAGATTCTCTTAAAACAAAAAAACGTAAAATCACGATATTTATACGGTGGAGGGCATTGATAGCTAATACAACAATTCTACTGGGTCGGCTCAGCATTAAGAGGTTAGTGTTATTACTGGTCGGCCTGGTGTCAGGATAATGTGACTGGGTGGGACATCATGCTATCTGTCTGCGGCATGATGCCCCAGTGCTAGGCATCATTATCAACTGCTACACTGCAGACGTCGTAGCAATAAGACTGAAAATTTGTCAAAGATACGTTACAAACCCTATCGTGTCATGAGCATTCACATGTGTGTAAAATGTTTTACCCTCATAACATTGTGAAATTATTTACTAACTTGCTTTTGTTGTATACGATTTTGTATGTCATTTATTGGTACATTGTTTACGAATCAACACGTCTCCATTAACTTTAATGAAAGCCTGTCAACTGCAAAGACGATTTTATATATATATATATATATATATATATATATATATATATATATATATATATATATATATATATATATATATACTGCAATTGCTTAACAATCAAGTAAAAATCAAGATTTAGCAACTGTAAAATATCTAGGTAAATGTGTAGGCCTATATTTTGCATTCCGATCTCTCTCTCTCTCTCTCTCTCTCTCTCTCTCTCTCTCTCTCTCTCTCTCTCTCTCTCTCTCTCTCTCTCTCTCTCTCTCTCTCTCTCTCTCTCTCTCTCTGAAGTTCTATCGCCATTACTCATTTTTCAGCACACGATAGGCTATTCATGGCGGCCAGTATTAATGGTGGAGGAAGAAACCGGTAAATCACGGGAAAGAACCACCGACCCGCGAGAAGCTACTGGCAAGCTTTCTCACATATCCACATTCGCCGAATCCTAGACTCGAACCCACGCAGACAGAGGTGAGATGGCAGTGATCCATAACGGACAGCGCTTTAGACCACTCGGCCTCCTCATTTAATTTATTCATTCATTTTTGCAACAATGTATTGTATTGAGCATATAGTATTTGGCACTGAAATCAAATGTTTAATTCTTCGACAGTCTTTGCGAGTTGATCAAACCTAAGTATACTATATTACTGCGTGTAGTTTAGAACCTCTTTATACTGAATCAATTTTCCGTGTAGTAGTGACATGCAACGAAACGTTTCTATATGCATTACATGAATACATTTTCCTAATTTATGTAAACATTTACTGAAAAAAATGTAGACCATTCAATTTTTTCCTGCCTTTCAGACTTTAAGTCATATCCCTTCATTTATATGCATGCCGATTGCTATATACATGCATTAAGAATTTAATCGTTTTGCACCCTAAACAACCCTATTATATACAACAATAAAATTGTTTGATTTGCATTGGCATTGAATAAATTGCGCAATAACATTTGGACTAAGATTTGGTTCAATAATAACTATGGAAAGCAATGATTGGCTTTAATACCTCTAAGGGCTTAATATCTACACTTTCAAAAGTTTTGAGTTGAAAAATGGGATGAAATGTTTTTCGGCTCGAATGGGTATGTCATCATGCATCCATTATCCCGTCTTACCAATTGTTCGATCTCTAAATTGGATATCATTAATGTGACATTCACGTTTTTCTTATTTTATGGGGTTTTTTTATAAACGATGGATTTATCATAATAAAGTCGACTTGTGTTAGCATACCAGCTCATTCAGTTGCGACAGATAATTTACTGACTGAAGCAACGTTGGAGTAGTCATGTAATTTTCCGATACTAGTCACGCGCATACAAATTTAAAAGCAATCATTAAATTTCGTTGAATTCTAGGTACGTATAATACCATAGACTCCTGGGGGTGGATCGACTTCATTACTTTGTGGGAGACAGTGTACCATATTATTAACTGTTTGATAATTTTTAAATCGAAGAACACGTTATCTGAACGATAGTGATAATGAATACACGTGTTTCCACTGTACATACAAAATTTAAAACAATTTGCAAATCAAACCGTAATAAAATAACTGAACATATTTGAATAATGTATGAGTTACTAAGGAATTAATTAGTTATATTAATCAAACTGAATGAAATGAAAGTATTGTCTATTAAAGCAATTAACTGTTTACATTTTGAGTCGTCATCATGGGATTAATTGCTGCTTCATGAATATAAGGACATTCCGAATAAGAAAATACTACTTTTTATACGTTTAATTTGTTAACGTAAATCTAGCTATATTTCTGATGTTCAGTAGCCTGAATATTCCAGGAGCCATCTTTTTTAAAACTATGACTATTTCGATGGCCGTGTACTCAAATGTACTTTCCATTAAACGCCAACCTTATGTAGTCTTCAACTCAAAGTACACCCAGTGAAGTCATCGTACTCCCTTGTTTCCCCATTTTCTTTTTCAGTTTTGATTTGAAATATCTTTTTCAAATCGAACTAGTTGACCATATCCCGCATTATATTACACAATAACATCATCTGCAGAGGACTGCATTAAACGAGGTTCTCTCTTTTCATCCCAACATTATCAATGAAGATGGTAAGTGCTCTATGTCTCGTTCCAAGACAAATTAGCATACATGGATCATTTAATTCATCAGTTTTATTTGAGTGACGTTATAGTATAACTGGCTGAAGAAAACAATAATACCTATGGTACGATAATCTCTATGTTGCGATATTATATAGCCTGATTACGTTAATGTCACCGGCTCACTTCGAAGTCGGTACGAGGAAATAGCTCATTATCGCTGACAAGCATGCCTACATCGTTTGAATATGTACATTTATTAATAGATTTTTCAATTGTATTGTCTTTGTGTTTGAACCATCCAAGAGGGCGTTCATTTTAGAGACTGAATATGATATTTTTCAGTCAATTCGAAAATGTGTCACTATAAATTCTTATCCAAAATTACAGAGTGAGACTGTAGATGTAATATTTACTAAAGTCTCTCTCTCTCTCTCTCTCTCTCTCTCTCTCTCTCTCTCTCTCTCTCTCTCTCTCTCTCTCTCTCTCTCTCTCTCTCTCTCTCTCTCTCTCTCTGAGCGAAAAGTAAAATACGTATATGCCACTGAGGGTCAAGGTCATATAATGTTGGCTATGTTTAAATCTATTCTCACATTAATAGAAACGTAAAAATGAAAGAAAAAAGTACAAAATTGCAAGTAATTTCTTTTTCTAATGACAGAAAGAAACGTTCAAGCCATTACTCGGGTTCGCACTCCAAGAATGTACATATAATTTCAGGATTTCTTAGGATATCAGCTGCAAATGATCTGGAGGCTTTGATGAATGTTTTATTGCTCTGTAAGTTTAAAACACCAAAATGTCGACAGAATCATATGACTGAAACTAAGATCTCGTCGTATAAGCAACTTATATAGAAAAAAAATTGTCTACGAAGTTTAAAAAACTTGTAAAGATTAACACAGACCAGTTCGTAATACGAAAGTTTGACAAGCCATCGTTGAAAATACGCTCATGTTAAACTATTTAGACATGTTTAATACTTCCAAGGTTTTGAGTATATAAAAAAACTCACGTATTGCAAGAAATCTTATAACTAATTGGTAGATATTAGAAAATGATTTAAAGGATATTTGCAGAGTAAACTGCAATGTTCTTTGGTGCTGTTTTGAATCAATTTACAGACGGGACATTTCATTCACAATGTTGGGACTCGATAAAAGAAATCTTAGACATCATTTAACTGTTTCCCTTACTTCGAGAGTTCAGGTAATATAAGAGTTTGATATTGGAAATCCTGTCGTATCAGAAGGTATACACCAATTCTCTATGACCGCTCCGGTGGCTTTGTGGTTAGAATGCTCGAGATGGATGCGGGAGGTCGCTGGTTTGATAACCGACCGAGTCATACCAAAGACTTACAAAAATGGTACTAACAGCTGCCTCGTTTGGCGCTCAGCATTAAGAGGTTAGTGTTAGAACTTGTCAGCCTGGTGTCAGGATATTGTGACTGGGTGGGACATCATGCCATATGTCTACATCATGATGCTCCAGTGTTAGACATTACTATAAACTGTCACACTGCAGACATCGTAGCGATATGACTGAAAATGTTTTAAAGATACGTTAAAAATCTAAATTACACACACTGAACCGTCTATGTCCGCAATAGAGAGTTACATCACATTCCTCACAAACAAATACTTATATAGATAATCCAACCAAACAATAAACACAATTTTGAAAGAAACAACCATTAATAGCGATTCCGTTAACAAACTAGCCTATGCACTGTAGCAATGAATAAAAGTGATTACATCGCCGAGGCCAACATATGACTGTCGTGAGAGGTTCTATATAAAACTGGAGGAAGATCCGATAGAAAAAAAACACAAAGTGATCGTATGCCAAGCACTTTCAGATAGATATTGACCGTAAGACAATCACTTGTCTGCTTCCAGTTGACCAAACATTCTCAAATCAGGTAATCTTGATCAACCATTCATTTCTTGCAACAACTACTACACATATAAAATACCAGAATTCGTAATCTCCTATAGTCGTGCCCTTGTAAAACAATTCCCCTTAATTTACAGTTCTAGCTCTACCCGTATCACAACATAACTCCTAAAAACAGTCTGCTCAAAAATAAAAACCATCGTTACTGTTGTTATCATCTTCCTCTATAGATACCCTACATGACGAGAGAACAAAATAAGCGTTCAAGGTAAGGTAGAACAGCTGTATCAATCCCCACCCCCAACACCGCAAACCTTCAACATATAGACCCATCCCCTAGCCGTCCCATTACACACAAACACAGTATATTTGCATGCTTTTAAACCATATCTTGAAGATGAACATCTTTGTGTTTAATATTAAAACATTAGCTTCAATTTGATGGCACAAAAAGGCACTAATGACACCTGGATGCAAATATGCTCATGGTGAACAAGAGCAAACACTTCTGAGTTAAGCACCTACAAAACTGTTAAGGTGGTGAAGATTTATTCATTACATTGAAAACAAAAGGCTATGAACACAGAAGGAGTTGCAATAATTCTCTGGATTTCCTAATAATTTCAGCATCATATAAATTCAATACATTTCTGGATTCCTAATCCATAATACAACTTGGAAATTTCAACTGCATAAAAACAAACGTTCAACATCCCTTACTAGCGGTAATCTTTAACATGCAATAAAAGGATTACACTTGTCCTGTGTATTTGCATACAATGTAAATGTACATATAGAGAAACTAAGGTACTCAATGGGCACTTTAAAAAGAAGATATTACAACAGAGGTGGGGTAGGAGCCGGTCCATGACCTGGTTTTATCTGATAATTTACATCATAAGGCGTGGCAATAAAAATCCCTGGTCCAGTCCGTGCCATGGACGAAGTTGTCCATGCCTCGGCGACAATAACAATCCTATATGTATATCCATTAAATGAAACAGTATTCTCAGATAGAAAGCTAAGACTGCCAACAAACGGATCCGTCGTTATCACAATATAAACACCTGATGCACCAACCATAGGCAAATTGCCCGAAGACGCTGACACAGTATAAAATTTTTCTGTACGTCTAGAGGGGATCTAGAAAGGACTGAAAAAATCAAATTGAAAGACCCTTTTTATCTTGCCCATATTATTTCAAACTATAAAAAAGTAAGCAGGAATGCAAAGATTTGAGGATAATCAGTAGCAAATGACAAAGACTGTTACTTTTAAAGACCTCATCCATATCAGTTACTCAGTTATCAAACAAAATATTGGATGTGTCAGTACAAGTGGAATTTATATCTTTCACCCAAGAATTGTGCAACCCAATATATTATCAAAACAGTTAAATTTAGAAAAAGAATAGACAATTACGAACAGAGCCGTTTTAAGAAGTTTTCGGGTCCTATGCACAAACTCTATCCTTAAAAGTAACCAGAATTGCGACACAGTCTCTCAGTCTCAGATATGAGTATTGCATTGCATTTCTATGCGTATGTGTGTGGTGTTGCTAAATTTATTAATATAGTACTAAACTGCTAACATGACCGACACCGAAATTTTTTTTCAACCCCACGGGGCTTCTTGCTTCGCGGGGCCCTAGGCACGTGCCTTGCGTGCCTATGCCTTAAAACGGCTCTGATTACGAAAGTCAAATGAGAAAAAGGTTAACACAAAACTCGCAACAACTTCAGCTAAACAGGATGCTCTGTCTGAGTCCATGACATGCAAACCAATAAGTCAAATCAAATAAGGACTGAAAATTAAAGAGACCAAATTGATAAATGATGGATACTGCAGATGCATATGCATGACGGATTTAGCTTAAATGAAACATTATAGAACATAATTTACCCAACGAACATATTGTTATTATTATTATTATTATTATTATTATTATTATTATTATTATTATTATTATTATTATTATTATTATTATTATTATTACCACCCTTCCTTGTAATGTTTTTGCATTTTTTTTATTTGGATGTGGTAATTATAAAGTACAAGCGGAACATATTACCCCGCTATATGGCCATAGTACACAATTAATTTCACTATATTGTCTCTACATTTGTTTCTCAGTACTGAACTTTCCACTGTGTGACAATCAATACAAATCATATGTTAATCTAAAATACCTACAAAGATGACTTTACGGTTTAGTTCTTGTCAAGGGTTGACCTGCATTTTTTTGAGAGGCTGAATTGTAAACAAAACACCAGGCAACGGAACACAGATTTCACTTCCGGATCATCACCATGACCTTATTACCTTATTACTCAATATGCACTGTCGCCGAAATACACACAGACAACCACACCATAAGCTCACATTTAAAAGAATAATCAATTGCCTTTAAATCCTTACCAAGAATGCCAAATCTAACTCTAGTATCACCACCAAATTTAGACCGGAAAAAGTGATCTAAAAATAGACTGGGGCTACATTAGTGGGTACTGAACCGGATTTTATTAATTGTGTACTGATTCCATATATGGCGGTAACCTCCGTCTGGTTGCGTACTTGGGTGGCCAATTGCCGATCTCTAGCCTGACAAAGGAGAAGGGTTGTGCGTTGCACTAGCAACTCAGCAACGTATATATGTTAAATTCTAAAGAAAAGACAAGCGCAAGACATAATGAGTGGCACTGAAAGCATCCTGAAGCAAAACAAAAAAAAAAACGTTTGAGACTGGAAACGTGAAGCGCAAGCGAAGCATACAGAGGAGCCTGTCATAGACACCACTCAACACTACAACATGGACATACTTGAGATAACTGAATGACGTGGGACTAGGACAGGATGCATGTATACAAGTCATGTAACGACCATTCTCCATTCTGGCACACTGAGGTAGTCGCCATCATGATCAGTCCTGCGAGGTTCCCAACACACCTTATTAGCGAGATACTCATCGGAACTCATTTTAACTCTAAGCACTGCAAGCTTACTTTAATACAATCTTACGCCACAATCAATCCAAGCAATCGATAAAGAAGAGACCGCCTTCAAGGAACAACCGCGGTTTTCCATATACCTATCATCCCTAGGCATCGTTTGCTCTTCGTTTTGGGTGAAATGAACTCAAAGGTGTGACGTCATTAGTAGACACAGAAGTGATGCCATCAACGACAACGGTTAACGCTTAGTTTCTGTGTGTAAGTGATGACCTAGTTTTGGGAAGAACCCTGTTATCTCTCAAAAACAGCCATATTTACGTTTGGATCTATTATGATATTAAAGTCACTGATCAGATCACACCCTGAAAATGGACGAGTTCTCTGATATATTTCCATGCCAATTAGCCTATGTTAATAGTGACTACTTCTTGCTTGTCTCCAGGATTAAGCTGAAGGCCAGGAGAAACTGCCATGATAAATATCGGGCACCAATGATTGTGAATAACAATTTCGCATACAATAGTCGAAAGAATGTGTGTTACATAGGTCAGATTCCGTGCACTTTGAGATGGAAGCAGCTCCTGTTGATCGAAAGACGCAATCCAAATGAAAGTCAGTCCCGGATACATATTACATTGAGTTATAACGCTTTAAATTCGCTATTGTTGCATTTATTATTATTGTCATTATTATTGTCATTATTGTTATTATTATTATTTTTATTATTATTATTATTATTATTATTATTATTATTATTATTATTATTATTATTATTATTATCATCATCATCATCATCATCATCATCATCATCATCATCATCATCATCATCATTATTATTATTATTATTATTATTATTATTATTATTATTATTATTATTATTATTATTATTATTATTATTATTATTATTATTATTATTATTGGGCATATCATTAAATTCAATTCCAATTCCTGAAGTCGAGGATTGTGACTTAATATTTCACATCTCTCAATCATTGTAAGGGCATTGAAATGCGCAACAATTAAATATTTTTTTATCTTTAGACGTTTTTCAAGGATTTCCATGTATTGTGGTGAAACAATATTGGGTTAAGCATGAATAGGAAGGGTAATTAGAAAATATCCGCAAAAGTACATTATTTAATATCATTTGAATTGGTTCAATGTCAATAAATAATGAGGCTACACAGTACTGTGTTGACTTTTATCCGTAAAAGTAGAATCAATTGTATTGCCAAGGTCCATCAAGTGTTCTCAAAATTAATAGATACCTTTATTTTCAAAACTAAAGTCTCACGTTCCATTCCTTAACATTGTTGCAGTTCAACAAAGTTGTGTATTGTGTAGATTGACTAGTACATATCCATAGCAAGTGTGTTTAAGAAGGGCTACATCAATAATAGGTTTTAGCACTTTCACCTCTAAGACTCAGACAATTTCATTTTCATTTGTTTGTAGCATACATCTTTCATTCTCTCCGCTCTATGAATTATTTGGAGAAAAACATCGTTGAAGATGCAAAACCATTAAATTTTGAGGCTTTATGAATATACAAAGCCATTAAACTTCGATGATTTATTATTAACATTTTATTTAATTAGTGATGAATATTTGATAAATGGTTTCGGGGTTCTATGACATTAAGTGAAATTTTGTGGGGAAATGTCACTACACTGACACTGTTAACTACAGAATTGCAGAAAACAATTAACGAGTTTCACTCAACAACTTAACAAGAGCGTATGGTTGTCGACTTTGTAGCTAAAAAATTAAGAGTGTAAGTTGATATTGTAGAAAGTATGACCTTTAACTATCCTCTCTAATGTGCCAAGTTTGCCCACTGACGGACAGAACAGAATTTTCAGTATGAACATATTTTCATTTAAATAATAACACACGAAATGTTTTTGGTCTAATGAAAATTAGATGGTAAAACCTTGTAAAAAAAAAAAACTCTTAAAAGAAGTGCAAAGTGCTCAAAATGCTTTTATTTTCACGGTAGTTGCAGTTTTATTTTTTTCTGACTCTCTGACTTTTCTCTGACTTCTTAATTGTGGTCTCTCGCTGTCCTGTAACAATTTCATATATTCACAAGGACTGAAAGGTTATAGGATAGTCGTCGATTTGAATGTCTTCAGATAGTATGCAGCTTAGGTGTTAAAATGTTCAAGACATTGATTTCGAAATCTCGTGTGATACTACGCGGTTTTTCTCGAATGACCTTGTTTAAATGACTACCTGCATATTAAGATGTAACAACACTAAAATACCTAGGTAAAACTCTCTCTCTCTCTCTCTCTCTCTCTCTCTCTCTCTCTCTCTCTCTCTCTCTCTCTCTCTCTCTCTCTCTCTCTCTCTCTCTCTCTCTCTCTCTCTCTCTCTCTCTCTGTGCACACAGGTTTTTATTGCCATTATTTATTAATTTATTTATGCAATAGTACATTTTATATGAATTATATGTTTGTTGTGACTACTCACGTTTAATTATCCAATACCTTGGGGGATGGTCAAATTAAGACTTCTTACAGAGAAGAGTATAATTAAACGCTGATCTGAAGGAGGTCATGAACTCTGTAAATCTACAAACATAACCCAACATGATGGTCACGATGGTCAGATACTCTGTAAATCTACAAACATAACACGGCATGATGGCCACGATTTAATTACTGGATTTCATTACAAAATGATATTAAACAAACATCATTTGAAATTCAGATTATATTTTCCTCATTAATATGCAAGATGCTTTTCTTAATCAAATTTATTGTCGAAGACGTATGCATTTATAAAGATAGGACTGAATACGAATGACCCTGTTCATAGATTCATGATCACATAATGTGATGTGTCGAATTTTGAAAATCTTAGAAGCTTTGTTTAAAGGAATTGTATCAAAGTCAACTTAATTGAAGTAGAAAGGGCTAGAGATAGTTAGATGATTATTTCCATTTCATCTCTGAACGTCAAAAGGGAATTCGTTCTGGCCGAAGTAACATGACCGAGTCGGATGCTATAGTACAAGAGAATGACATAAGACCTTTCCCCAAAATCGGCAGGGTTAAAGGCGGCATCTGGCTTTAGATGATAGCTCAAAGAAAATGATTAATTACGGCACGATTAGTTGTTTAGTTTTCTTGTCACTCCAAAAATTCTACGAACAGGTTTAGGAAACTGTCTATTCCGATTGGTTAGTATGGATTTATGGGCTTAACTATGTACGAAATTAAAGGTTTTCACTTTAGGCAAATTCTTTAGTCTCTTCGATCTTTCGCAAGGAAAGTTAGTTTGACTCCGAAATTCGTAAAAAGTACGTTTTTCGTACTGAGTAAGGGGCCGGATAGTTCTCTCAGGAGACGGCCTATACGTGAGGTTCGTGGAAACATAAAGAAACGGCAAAAAGGTACGCAATCTTAGTTTCCCGATTTTAATATGTTATTTCATTTGTTGATCTATTTCAAATGTATTCTTGATATGATATATATATATATGTATTATTTCATTTTGCAGGATTTTAGTGAAATGCTAATCATGACATTTTATTCTTTGATTTCCTAATTATCAATTCATTTGGAGAATTGGCAAGAGTGAATGTAATTAAAATTTCATTAGATTATTTGAAAAGATTGCATGTAATTGAATCGTTAATACATAGGAGTGATTATGAATTTTCATGAATGATTTAAGAAATGATGGGTAATGTTTCATAGTTTATGGATTAACTCTGTTTAGAATGAGTATGACCTAACATTACATGTATACCATATACTAGTTTGTAATATTTAATTGATCACTTAAGTGTATATCTATATGATAGTTTGTAATATTTAATTGGTCGAGTAAACTATTTTAAAATAGTTAGATCTGGAGGTCTAAGCCATATGTATCTTAACAGAGCAAGAAGAGAAGTCGAGTGGGGGGTACATACGGGTTCATACGGCTGAGTTGAATTTAATTGACCATCCCTAACGTGACCCGAATTAAGGTCAGAACAAGCATCGACCGTTTATGTAAACATAACAGTTAGCTAACAGAAGTTACTGCGGCAGAATTTATGCCTTTTGTTTCTGAGCCGAATTAATGTAAAAATATAGATATACTTGGGAATGTGACCTATTGTCTATTGCGAGACATTTTTATTTATTGAAGGAAACAGCTTCCTGGACACGGAATCCCTGAACAATCATAGGACGGGAACACATTCTACGCAGAAATCTAAGTCCAGAGACGTTTGTTAAGTCAGAGTTAGACGGACAAGAATCCAAGACGAAAAGCTAGACAAAGATCGACAAGCAGGGACGAACGGAAGTCTTGATGTCTGCATAAATTAGGTGATGAAGTCTCTCATCGTTACACTCAAAGGTCACATCCCATTGGGAATGATGATAGCAATTTAACGTGAAAGTAATTTTATATTTAAAGAAATTTGTATTGTGTTTTATTTGAGTACATGTTAGTACCATTCTTTCCTTCTTTGTAGCTAAGTCATTGATTTCTTTTCATTTTAAATTCTGTTTATAATCTGATTAAATTTTATATTTGTTCATTGAAAGGGGGCTCGTAGTGTTTATTTCCTCAATATACTTGTTCAGTGATCTGCTTCCTTCATTCTATCTATCCACACTGGGTAAATCACACCGCGGACGTCATTCCCTAGCAACGAACCGTAGTGAAAGAGGTTGGTGTGTTTTGCACGCCGCCAATCTGTCACATATAAGTACAGGTAAAATAAAGATTTGTTTACCTTGCAGTAAGAAAAACATTAATAAATGCTCCACAAATATAAACCAAAAAATAGATAATCTAATCTAATCTAATCTAATCTAATCTAATCTAATCTAATCTAATCTAATCTAATCTAATCTAATCTAATCTAATCGATCGATAATAAACACAAGTGTAAAAATACTGTTTGTGCTAACTTTCGTACCTCACTACTACTCATACACCTTCTCATCATCATAATACTACTGCCACTCCTGGCAGCAGCGGTGATTCAGTTGCTAACGTGCTTGACTCACGACAGAAATTATGCAGGTTTGAATCCCTTCCGTAGACCAAACTGGGTCACCTACTGTGTTGTGTTTTTGGGTAATGCACTTCACTCCAATTGTCTCGGCACTACATAATCTACTTGTGTCGGTGTGCCGCGGAGCATTGAACGAAACTACATCTGCTATTTCTGTAATATTACTTTTCCAGCTTCTACCCTCTACGTGTGTTTGGATTTTTATTGTAGTCTTGACAATTGTAGCCATATAGCTACGACGTCTGCAGTGTGGCAGTTTATAGTGATGTCTAGCACTGGGATATTATGCCGCGGACGTGTGGAATCATGCCCCACCCAGTCACATTATCCTGACACCAGGCCGACCAGTCCTAACACTAACCTCTTAATGCTTAGCGCCATTTGAGGCATCTGCTTATATAATCTTGTAAGTCTTTGTTATGACTCGGCAGGGGTTCTAACCCGCTACCCTCCCACTTTCGAGGCGGACGCTATAGCCACTTAGGCTACCTGAGCAGTCCAACAGCTACTATTTCTACTAATCTAATCTAATCTAATCTAATCTAATCTAATCTAATCTAATCTAATCTAATCTAATCTAATCTAATCTAATCTAATCTAATCTAATCTAATCTAATACTGAAATACTAAAACTACTATACTGCATGTCGATGTAATCTTGTAGGTGCTTTTATACATATGGAATGAACTATCAATGTTTTAATCAAATTATATTCAATCTTAATAATTGAATGTTTTGCACCTTAACGTTCATCAAGTAACTTCCAGGCAAAAATTTGTATCGTTATTTACTTTTGCAATAGTTGCAAGCTACTAAACTGTGTCAAGATAAGAGCACGTCGGATCAAATCGTCAGAAGATAGGGTGGTATGATTTTTTTTTTCAATACGCGTAGCTTTTATTGTGACGTGACCGAGCGTAAAATTCAATCCTGTTTCTACTGTATCACACCTTTAGGTTGACCGCGTCCAAAAATATTCCCGAACTTTAACACTTAGTTTCGCCATAGGTCGGGGGCGTATACATAATTAACTTCCAAAGGAATATGAGGTAGGAGGAACCGAATAAAGTGAAGTATCAACATCTAAAGGTATATATATATAATCAATACTGTAAACGACATCCATCACTGAAATAGTCGCTACTTAACGCATACGTGCTCTGTTTGACTTTGGTAAATGGACATTTGGAGTAATAAATGTCATGTTTTATAATTTGATTCCACATATATTTAAATGGGGATTATTCACTATATCGGAATCCTAATATATCCATGTTCCTTTAAATACTCTTTATGTGCACTCCCATAGAAAGACAGAGCTACTTCTAATAAAGTAAACGTCATACAGGTCATTATGTGTTCATTGCGTCAGTAGTAGAAGTTGGATTATGGCATAAATTGTATTCATTAGACATCAAAGTAAAGTGTTTTAATGTCATATTAAATATTTATTGTGATATCCAATTATGCGTCTGTGTACAAATGAATTTTCCCCGTGGGGAGAGTCTTTCTTTCCTTAGAAGTATAACGAATGTAAAAATATATACATTACCATATACGGTGTAAGGTGAACTCGTTCGCAAGGTAAATTAGGTAAACGGACGGAAAGTCACGTGACAAAGTGTCAAACAAAAAGTCACACAAAAATACACAAAGAAGAAAAAGGCATAGAACAAAATGTCACAATTCAGACTGGTAATAGTAGGATTAACATGTTACAGGACTTGGTATCAACCTTGAAAACTTTTAATATTATAGAAGGGTAACGGTATTAATGATTAAGATAACATGACACGTAATACGGAGCAGTTGCTTTAAACAGGAAGGTGTGGTTTTAGCAATTGATAGTTTGGTTACCGTGCAATTTTGTGATACGGAAAGGATGATGCTGACGGCAATTGACGTCAAGATTTATTACCGTACTATTTAAACAAGATTATAGGATATCCATGCTGGAAGCAAATATCTGGTCTCTCTTTATCAAATTATATTTTACGCATGAAAGGTGGTTCTGACAGTTATATAGAAGGAAAAATAATGTATAACTATATAAAAAATAGACTTAATAAGACAAAAAATAATATTAATGATAATGTTAATTAACTGCAAAGAACACGAAAGGACAAAATCAAAATGTTTCTTAATCTGCATCAGTAAATGAAACATTTATCAGTTTAGTCTTTAAACTTAAATTAAATCTTAAAAATATTTGAACAAAGTAGGAAATGTAGTGTGAAAATCATGCCCCTAAATAGCATAGTATGAAAACTTTAATATTATTGTGATTTGTTGATCTACGGTTTTTCATAACTCCAAAAAAAATAATTGTGACTTTTCTCCTGTGACATTTTGTCCGTTACTTTTTGACCTATGACTTTCTGTCCTACCCTCGATAAACTATTGACCTAGACGAGTCAGTAGCTACAAAGAAGGAACGTCCTATAATATGTATTCACTCTCATACAATCACTTATGGGATAATTCCAATGAAAATTAATGGATACGTGGAGTAAAATCTATATTAAGTATGATAGGTTTGGGTACCATAGAGAAATCAGAGTTATGCCATTTCAATGAATACTGGATCAACAAAACTACGACTAAAAGATCAATACATGCAAGCTTGTGCAGGTAATATTGATACGTCATTTTAAGTATAGGTTATTTAAAAGATGTTTAGAAAAGAAAATTTCTCGTTGCCACAAATGTGTCAGAAGGGCTAATTAAGTTTAGAACTTCAAATCATATTTTTCTTTCTGACACTGGTAGATGGGCTAATGTTTCTATGGCAACGTTATTGTAAACTTAGTCACAATGTATAGCTGTTGAACATCACTGTCTTCTGGATTGTTGTTATTTTCATCATAAAAGACAAAAGTATTTGCTTCTTGTTTATTTTTCCAAGCAAAATTTTTTAAATATAATCAATGAATTATTGCACGTAAGATAAGGCTTTTGGAAAATAATTGCAGGTTCTTAAACTGTGCTATCCAAATTTTGTAACCGCTTCAAGCACTACGTGATGATGTCACACGCAATGATCATATTTATTTTCTTATATACTTCATATTTTAAAATCTACGGCCTGATCGCAATAATATCTTGTGTTGGCTTGTCTTGTATACCGTTGCATGATTATAACTGTGGCGAGACAAATTGTCCTTTTGACGTAAATGTGATACAAAGAACTGACACTCTACATGAAGTTCTTGATACTTGTTGATATCAATATGCTGGTCTCCAATTTTCGAAAATTCGTTTGAGGTAAATATTTTTTTTAAAAATAGTACTAATGTGGACAATCGGATGTGGTTGTTGTGTAATCAAGGCATAACATTTTGCGTTGGAAACACGGATGACAAATGACAAAAGATGGAATATTATATAGGAACTGTCACGTCCTGCCAGTTCAGAAAAAGGACTAAATGAACGCATTTTGGTTATATGTCTAGATCTCAGTTAGAGATTGTCCATTTGCTAATATTCCAAGGACTGTTGCAAACTGGTTTCAATTAAATCAATTATAATATTAGAAAGGAAATAAAATATCATTCAATGACAAGTCCTGGAATGCGTAAGGATTCATTCCTACATTTTCGCTTCAA